>JAUPTC010001175.1:0-27986 GCA_030762895.1 Sophora flavescens
ACAGACCTATTTCCCCACATTCCCGAAAGACTCGACCAGCTCTGATACCACTAATGTGACACCCTAATCTCAGGTCATCACACGGTTACCCGTTTGCGGAAATAAAACTTAATTTGCTGGTTGCTTTCGGAAAATCATGTTTTCTCAACGTTTATCTTTTCAAAATATGGTGATAAAATTTTTTCTTTTCCTCTTTCTTTTAACCTCATAACCACAACAACGTATTCAAATCACACTTAACTACATAATGTATATAAGTCCTCCAACTATACTACCTCATATGTTTTCTCACATAAATCATAATCAACTTTATTTCTCAAAACATAACATTTTCTAAGTTGGTCGTAACTAACGGACACAACAACCGATAAAAGCAGCAACAGCGTGCCTCAAACTAGACATCCTTCGTCTTCTTGTAAGGATCATACCCCTCGTACAACTCTGATATGGTTGTAAGGGTGAGACGCCAATATATAGATTCATCACCATAACTAAATGCACAACACAAAAGAAGGCACATACACATATAAATGTCTATAACAACATACTCATTCATATCATAATATCTCGTTTATCAATGGGTTTGACACCCCAAACATCATCATTGGAAAACTATGCATGAACACTTCAATACATCATCTAAATCTTTGTACCTAATCTCATGAGATATCTCCAACCTCGTAAACCTCGTGATGAGTTGATCAGGCTCAATTGCCACAGGCATGCAGCCACAGGCACGCCCATCGCACACTGTCCAACATCGTGGCACAGTGATAACACTCGGAGATGGGGCCTCATTGTCCAAACCCTGGGCACAATGAGAACATCTTTGTATGATCTACCCTGACACCGCAAGGTAATCCCTCGTTTAATCATGGCACGTCTGCCAAATGCATGCAAGAAAACATTTTGTTCTCAACACTTTTCTATGTGCTATATCTTTATTTGTTAAAGCTCTCAAAAGCTTTCGACTTAACATCTTTTGAAAACATCTTTACATCTTTTATTAACAACACAGGACCTCAAAGTCCGAGTGCTCAATCACAAAGCCCCTAGACCTTGCAATCAGTCTTAGGTTCGTGGTAGTAGAAAACAACTTAAAACGTTTTAACTTCTTTAACTATATCCAGCTTACAACATAACTAACCTTAATACCCCGACGTCTCGGTTATTAAGTCCTATATCTTTTACATCTTTTTACATCGTTTTACATCTTTCACATCGTATTACATCTTTTACATCTTTTACATCGTCTTACATCTTTTACATCATATTACATCTTTTACATCGTCTTACATCTTTTATATCATATTACATCTTTTTACATCGTTTTACATCTTTTACATCATATTACATCTTTTACCTCGTTTTACATCTTTTTACATCTTTTACATCTTTTACATCTTTTTACATCTTTTACATCTTTTACATCTTTTTACATCTTTCTACATCTTTCTACTACATCTGTTACTTCGTTTTACATCTTTCATCTCTTTTTCATCTCTTTTACATCATTAAGTAACACTCATTTACCGAAAATTCTTTCTACTCGAAATTTGTTTATAAAACGTCAATTCATAAAAAAAAATCCACTTTTCCTTTGGAAACACATTTTTTTCCAAAATAACGTCAAATCATCAACAACTTCTTTTTATTGAAACTTCAACTCTAATAAATCAATTCAAATTAAATCTCTTTTCAACATAAGTACTGCTGTTTTTAAACTCTTGCCGTAAATGATTTCGAAACTTGCCGTCGTTTAGCATTTTCAAAGAAAACGTCTTTAAGGCTAACTTTGACATTTCTTCTAAAATAACTTTCATATATAATAAATAAGGTCTTTTCGAATATCAATTTCACAAAATCACTTTTTATAATATTTCATAATTTCTTGCGTAAAAATCAGCAGTACAAAAACAAATTTCACGGTTACGCTCTCACCGTGACTCATAAACTTCTTTTACACTAATAAATCATTAAACTAATAATATTTCTCAAAAATCATTATTTTTCCAAAATCATATTTTCCTCTACTACTATATTCCAACATTCCCCATAAAATGTTGAATATAACTTTCCACGACTTATTAAATCTTTTATCTCATTAATCGGTTGTGCACTGACCACTGTCAGGCCTCTCAAACAACATTCAACATTCAAAAACATCATCAACATCATCATAATTATATCCCCAGGCAGATCATGCATCATAACAACATAACATACTACTGCAGATAATTCAGAGCAGATCAATCACCGATACACATAAAATCAACACATCATAAACAACATAAACAATTAATCACAAACCACATATAAATCATATAAGCCACACTAAAAGCAAATGGTTATAGAGAAAATCCCTCAGGTAAGCTCCCCTTACCTCTTGAAGACTCAACTAACGTTTTCAAACAACCTCCCGATTTAATCCGGTTTCCTCCGTCGGCTTTAGGTCAAACCAACCCGATTGATTCCTTCAAACGAATTGCAACCAAAATAAATCAAATCAAACCATAACATACTTAACTCATGAGGGTTAGGATTCGGCCAAGGGCTGACTTTTAGGGTTCAAAATCCTTAAAATTGCTAATCATGATTAAGTCATGGATTAATGATCCTCGATTAACCTAAATCATAGATTAGTGACTAAACCACTAAGTTTAAAACTCAAAGCTTCCTAACTATTTTATACATAGATTCGGCCTCAACATGTTTATAGGGCTAGGGTTCTTAGTTTAATAAACCAACTTGGATTTATAAGGCATACATACTAAGAGTTTGATTAACAAGATCATTAAGGAAAACTTTGAACAAAACTCATCTAGTTCCAAGAACTAGGGTTTCGGCCAAAACCAGAAATTTGGGAAAGAAATTTCTCATGATCATATGCTTCTAGATGATGAAAATAGAGATGATTATAAGATCATACCAATTGGTTTCATGTCAAAAGGATTTTTCTAGAATTAGTTATGAATTTTCAAAGTTCTAGATCTAGAAACTTAAAAGTGATGAACAACTATGATATAAGCCTTGAATCAAGAAATTTATTGAAGAACATAGACATGATTAGAGAAGAAGAATAGGATTTAACTCTTGGAGATCAAAAACAAGTGAAGATCCAAGAACTTTCTTCACAAACTTGACATTCAAAGACTTAAGAACTTTAGGTTTTTTGAACAAAAGGCAATAGAAACTAAGTGAAAGATGAGGAAGGGAATTTATAGACATGTGGGCTGCGCCACTTTTGAGGACTAAGTAGAAAGGAGGTGGATTTTCAAAGGATTTAAGTGCAAATAACTCATAGGGACCATTTTGCAAAGATTCCATAAGTTTAAGGACTAGTTTGCAAAATGTCATTAAATTGTCATGATGACTTTTTGCCACAATAAATGTGGTCATATCTTGATGACTTTTGGGCTGATTTCTTGTCATAAATATCTTAGGAAAACCTAGCTTGTTGAAGAAGATTTGAGAAAATAGTAGAATAATGTGGAAGAATGTAGAATGTGGTGGAATGTAGTAGAAAATTCTAGAATGTTCTTTGCTCATCCAAGATGAGGGCAACCTTCAATCCATATTGGGCTTGCGCATGGGCCTAGGGAATTTGGGCTTGAATTCATCTTTGTGGGGCCCACCAAAAAGATTTAAGCATTAAGCTTAAGATAGGAAACTTATATGGCTTCAAATGGGCTTTATGAAACTTAAGTCATGGGTAAGGAATTTGGGCCTCAAAGCCACGGTCATCTATGAATTTGGGACAAGGATTCTAGCCCAATTCACTTGGAAAAACTTAGAAACTAACTCAGGGACAAAAGGGTAATTAACAGAAAGTTCAGGGACTAAAGCGTAAAATTCCCAAATTTTCACTTTACCCCTGAAAAACCTTCTAGACTTAAAAATATGATTCATCCCCATGAATCATCTCAAACTCCTAAGATAAACTCTTTATCGGCTCTTAGAAATTCCAAAATCCACAAAGTCGTCTACCCGATTACATATTCCTTAAGTAAAACATAAATTATTTTATTTTATTTTTTACCAAAATTTTCAAAACTTCCAGTATCGTAGAAAATACGATAAAAACATTTTTCATCTCATTCATAACTTAAAATTAGGTCTTCTGAGCAGTAAACTTTTACTGTCAGTGAAAATCCAGAAAACGGCAGACCGGCTTCCGTCTGAATTTTCAACCAAAAACTTCCCCGTAACCTTATGAAAATAAGTATAACAAGGAAATGACCTTGGTTTATCCAAAATCATTTTCTAAGTCTCGGATAAAAATATATGTTTATATATTTATTACTGATATCACGAAGCAGCGAAAATCGGGGTGTTACACTTGGTTGTGTGGGTTTCGGTGCTGGGGGAATTATTTTGCTCTGGTGGGTGTTCCTCTGTATTTATTATATGATTGGATGCACAATGTAAATGGGTTGAGTACCCCTTGTACTTGTATATGTATACACATTTGGCTTATAAAAAAAATGTTATTCCAACAAAAATATTAAAGAGAATGAGGGACATAAAAGTATGAAAAATAATGTTTAAGTATGAATAATACTATAATTTCAAAAATAATAATATAAGTATATAGTAGATCGGTTTGGATTGGAGCAGACAAGGTCAAAGCAAAATTGTCTAATTGGAAGGGTTACATTAGTCAAATCTGTTATCCAAGGAATGTTATTATACAGTTTTTAGGTATATCCTTGGCCTATTTCTTTATTGAAAACTCTTGCCAAATGGTTAAGAAACTTTATATGGTCAGTTGATATTCTTGTAAGGAAAGTTGTAATTGTACATGGTCTAAGCTGTGTGCTCCTAAGGATAGAGGTGGAATTGTGTGGATATATGCCTTGGTAGGTACTTTGGTTTTGATGATGAGAAAAAGGGAAATTTCAAGTCCAAGGACCAACACGCAAACTCAAGTCTAAAGGACCAAATTGCAAAAAGCGTGAAAAGGACCAAACAAGCTAATATGGGGTTAAGGGAATATTCCTTTACTGTATCGATTGTTTTAGTAAAAGCTTGTAAATGGTAAGTAAAGCTCTCCGGTTAAAATTGGTCACACACACATAAAATAAGCTAAACAAAATAAAACTTTAAAGAGGCTTTCAAACTTAATTGAGAAATTAACTTCAGCCTTTAAAAGTTTTACAAGTGTATCAAGCTCTATTAAAATGGCCTTAATGAGTAATTTATTATAGAGCTGTTAGGTTTTTCAAAACCTAAACTAGAGATGCAATAATCGATTACTATAATTGATTATGCTATGCTTAAATAGGCTTCAATGCGTTTAAATTGAGTATTAATTACTTCTAGCCGTTGAGTTTGAATTTGAAAAACAAATAATCGATTATGAGATAATAGAAATCGATTAGACAGTTTTTAGAGACAAACGGTGAATAGATAATCGATTAGAATAATCGATTATCACTGTCAAATAGACAAATGAACTTTACGCAACTGGTAATCGATTATGTAATCGATTATGTAATCGATTACGACCTGTCTGTTCTAAGGCACATTTTTAAATGAGTTAAAATAATCGATTATACCTTTGAAATAATCGATTATTGGGCGAAGAAAATCAGTTTCAAAATGGATTTAACCTAACTTCTCTAAAAACTATATAAGGATAACTTTGGCAAGTTTGAGAAGAGAGAACTCTGCTACTATTACACCTGTGAACATTTTCTCATCTCTATTCTCTCAAAATCACTCTCACTCATACACCTTGATTAAAACATAAGTTTGAGACAGCTTTACTCCATATAGGTTCTTTTGTAACTTGTGCTTCAATTTGTTTTATCAGCACTATTAAGAGTGCATACTGTTGGTAAAAGTCTGATTGACTCAAACCTCTTTGGTTACCATTCTTGCAAGAGAGGGTATATCTCTTGTAAGGGATTAGTGGGTGTGATTCCACTACAAAGGTTCTAGCTGTGCCTGTTTTAAAAGCTAGGGATTTGAGACTCTATCACTGGGGGATTGTTTGTCTCTGGTCTGTGAGGAGTTCTCGTTATTGTAAAGGTTCTAGCTGCTCCTATTTAAAAGCTAAGGATTGAGTGAAAACCCTTGGTGGTATTGCCTTTGGGATTGGTCGTAGGCCACGTGGGTAGTCTGTGGCTGAACCAAGATATATCGTTGTATCAATCTTCTTATCCATATCTCTTTTATTTTTGTTTTGTCTTTTGCAAAAATGCTTTTACTTGCAAGCGACAATGCTTTAATTTGAAAATAATATTCATTCGCAGCAAATTCCATTTATATTTGAAAAGGGTTTTGATTTATTTTAAAAATATTTCATTTTTATTTAAAATCCAATTCACCCCCCCCCCCTCCTGGGTGATGGTTGCCATGGGCAACAAGTGGTATCAGAGCTTCGACTCTGGTTAGTAGCTTAATAGCTTAGAGTTAATATCCTACTCTTGGCAATCGTTATAAAATTTGTTTTCCAAAACCGTATAGTTTTGAATTTGACAAACCACCATTCTTTGATGGTGAGAATGACACTTATTGGAAAATGAAAATTGAAATTTTTATGCAGTCAATTAATGTCGACTTATGGGATATTGGAGTTCAAGGACTCATTCTCAAACCCAAAAAACATCATACTGAGTTTGATAAAAACTGTTTTTGTTTGAACCTTAAAGCTATGCACCGTTTTAGGAATTGCTTGTGCGATGATGCTTATGAGAAAATTAAGAATTGTGATTGTGCCAAGGATATTCTGAATGTGCTTGATTATAATTACCTTGTCACTAACAATTTTGAGATTGAAAGTAACTACAGGAAAGGGCTAATTTAATGGAGGAAAGATATCCTCAAGAACATGCCAAGAAGAAGGACCACAAAAGCAAAGAGCAAATGCTCAAGAAAATAGAAACCACTCTCCAAGAAACTAAAAGAAACTTGGAGGTAATAGACACTAAACTCAATCCATTGAAAGATGAATGGATATATGCATATAATGAGTTGTATGATGAATTGTTGAGTTTAGAAAATAATAACTTGAATTGGTTGAAAAACATTTCATCTATTGAAAGTGATTTGACAAATATGGAAAATGAATATACTTGTTATAGTGATAAAAGCATTTTGAAATTTGAATCCTCATTATGCTATGAAAATTGTATGATTCTTAATAATCAAATTGAGGACTTATTTCATGAAATTAATAAAACAAAAAGGTCCACATATGTACATCCTTCGCATGAAATAGAAAAGAAATTCATGTCAACTATGATATGTTAATTGTTAAACATGATACCTATCAAGGTCATAATCATTCTATAGTTGAGTATGAAAATCATTATATGAAAAACAAAAGGGATGTAACATGTAACTACTATGGAAAGTTAGGACACATTTCTCATATGTGCAATTATAAGAAAAACTATTCTATGAGAAATAAATTTGTTTGGGTGCCTAAAGGCACAATTATCTTGTCCACTAACCCACAAGGACCCAATACAAAATGGGTACCAAAAAGTTTCTCGAGTACTTCTAATGTGCAGGAAAAATCCATATTTGAGAAACAAACTATTTTGGAAAAGGATGAGACATCAAGAACAATGCTTCACAAATCCGAAAATAAAATTGTTACTAAAAGAAGCAAAGTTTTCTTGATGAATAACTCAGAGAACACCAAGATAGACAATGTTAGAGCAATATTCACAATCAAACAAATGTGGGTAAGAAAGGATAGTCTTGTGAATTTACATGAGGTAACCCTATTCTCTACTTCCAATACATGCTCAAATGTGAAATTTGTTAAATGGAAGTATGTTGATAAACATGTTCATATGAAATCCATAAAACTCCATCAAAATGATATTTAAACTCTGTGCTAAATGCCAAGAACATGCACAATATGATGTTTGATTATTTTATGAAGCATGTTATGAACAACTAGAGAAACATTCAAATCTTCCTTGTTATGAAAATTGAGAATCGAACATAATAATCGATTATGCATCCTTAAGAAAGATAGGGAGGATAGACAGAAGCGTAGCAATCGATTATTATAATCGATTATGCTACGAAAATATGGAATTTTTGAAAATGCTTTATTTCAGATAAAATTATAATTTTTCCTTCAAAAATTATTCCATTATGATATGATATTTGGTCTAATCCTCAAATTGTTTTCAAAATATCAAATTCAAATTTAATTTGACATTGAATTCTTTAAATCGTAAGTTATTTTGCAAAATTGTTATTTTTAATATTGTTTTGAAAAATTTGATTTTGAAAATTAAATAATATTTTAATTCATGATTTTACTTTATTGAAAATTTATTTTTATAGTCAGAAATTAATCGATCACATATTTTCAAACTTAAAAAAAAAAATTAAGACCGTGGCAATAAATACTTGATTGAAAAATTTTAAGGATCAAATCTTTTGAGATATAAATGATCAATAAGTGATTATATAACTTTAATATCCTTTGAACATCATAATAAATAAAACTCAATTTTTGAGATTTTAAAATCAAAATTCAAAATATTTTCTACTATTTTCAAAATTTAAATTTATAAAAATATTTTTGAAAATTCAAAAATCATTACCTCCTCATTATTTTTTGTTAGCATCCAAATTTGTTTTGAGAAATTAAGTCATGATTCATACTTTTAAGATTAAAAAGAATCTATTTCAGGCCTCATTCAAATTGCCACCGAAGGAATTTCAAATTAAAGGTAAATAATCGATTATTATAATCGATTATAGGCTAGTGATAATTTCGGTCCCATGAACAGAGAATCCATAATCGATTAAGATAATCGATTATGATCCTAATCTAATGTAACACTTATTAAACAGAAAGGTGGTAATCGATTACTTTAATCGATTATGACACGGTTAGGTTACCAATGGGATAAACCTAAATCTTCATTTCCTACAAATAGGAACCATAGAGAAGGCCTTCATAACATACTAATCCCCTACTTTGAAACCTTATCAAAATTATTTCCATTGCTTTTACGCAAACATGAGATTCCTGAAATCAATCAGAAGAAAACATCATAGGATTGATCTCCAATCTCTAGAGGTTTCCCAAAGTCATCTATCAAAAAAATCAAATGAAGTTCCTCCAAATACTTCTTATTTGACCTCTAAGACAACAAATCTCTTCTCAAATGAAGAACAAAGGAAACATTTTTCCACATACTTCATCTATCGTCCTATCATTTCCCCTAGCTATATCAATCTGGACTCATTCAAATTCCAAGAGTTTGAACTACTGTTCCAAACTCTCTCCATACTTGATCTTCTCAAGTTCTGCTCCATGAATGATGCAATATATCATTCACTTGTCAAAGCCTTCTACTGCAATCTCCGCTTCCACTCCTCTCTAAAAGCCTTCTCTTCCGAAGTAAAAGGAGTATCCTTCACCATGACCTTCTCCTCTTGGGCTTCATTGTCTTGTTTCCCCAAAGACGGAGACATAATCACTAGCCAAAATCTTAATACCTTATGGGAAGGAAAATTTCAGAGAAATATGGTGTGGAGTACCCTTGTGCTTCCAGGTACAAATATCAATAGTCTATTCATGACAAACACCTAACTCTGTGGAAGAAATTGATCCACCATGCAATAGTGCATTGGCTTCTACCTCGCTTCATGGATCAGTAAAGGGTTTTAGAGGAAGACATAGCCCTAATATGGGCCTTAGAAAAGGGTAAACATATAAATTGGGCTGCTAGTACTCTGATGCACATGGTAAATTGTGGACTTTCCTCTTCAAGTTCTCATCTTCCCTATCCAATGATGATTACCAAAATTCTTAAATATTTCAATATTCCATAGGAAGGTGAAGGAATTCTGCAGAAAAGGAAGACTGCATGTCTAAATGAAGATACCCTATACAATATAGGTTTTGAGCTGGTGAAAAATCAATGGATTCCAGGAGGATAGAACAGCTCTCTCTCAACCTTTGTATTTTCCTTGCCTTATTTTATCCCTATTTTTTTTAATAAAAAGTGTTAGTTTTGATCCTGCTCTTACATCTCAAATTCACTAGACATTGTTCTTGTCCAATGAATTGATTATTCAAAAAATGTTGAAATAAAATTTCAAAATCTGTTTTGGACATGCTACAAATTAAAATCGAAAGATACACAGATAAGAGTTGCACCTTCCTAAAATATCCTTCACAAAATCCTTGTAAAATCTGGAAAATTCAAATCAAATCAAATCTTGACTAAAATCTGATTTCAAATCATGAAGATTGTTGAAATCAACATCAATCTTCTAACCCTCCCATCCTTGAGAAAGTGTTTAAATACACCTTCAAAGACTCAACCCTCAACCTCTTGAAATTTTTATCAAATCTAAAACTCACTGCCTTTTGCACTCAGAAACTAAAGATTTACCCATCCTTGGTAAGACAATTCTATGAAAATTTCTCCTTTCAATATTCATCTAAAATCATCTCCTCAAAATTAAAAGGAGTTGAGATCAACATCCCTCTTGAAACATGGGTTAATCTAACCCGTCTACCAAACCAAGGCATTGACATCTCTCTTGCAAATCCAAAGTTGGTATGGAAAAATTCTTTTAAGAGGGAAAGAGTCTTAAAGAAATTCATCAATCCAAAAGCCAAGTCATCCAAAGTAATCTCCTTCAAAGCTCTCAACTCGGAAGAACAATTGCTTCACTATGTTCTTGCTCGATGCCTCCTACCTAGAGGAAATAATGTGACGAGAATTTCGGAGAACGACATAGTTCTCATGTGGGCCATCAACAAGGAGAAAAAGATCAACTGGGCCACTACAATTCTTCAACACATGGTAGATTGTGCCTACTCAAAAATTGCATCCCATCTTCTCTATCCTATGCTAATTACAAAAATTCTTCAGCATTATGGCATTCCATTGGAGGGACAAGAAGGAATAGAGCCACAACCTAGTGATGGAATTAATGAAGAATACTTACTATCATTAGGATTTACTAAGCATGATAATACATGGCAGCCTAGGGGGAAACAAAACAAAATGTAATGGCTTTAGGATTTCTATAGGATTTTTTGGTTCTTGATTAAATGTTTTGAATTCAATGAAAGTATGTTTTTCTTTGTTATATCATACTAGTACTATATCTTGTCATACATAAAAACTATCAATTAATCAAAGTTTGAACCAAAAGGAAGAACAAAGCCGTAATAATCGATTAACCAAGAAGGGTAATCGATTATGGAGCACATAATATCCAGAATCACCATCGGAAACAAATATCCATAATTAATGAGATTAATATTGTGCATCCAATATCGCATACTGTTATAAGTCATTAAGGACAGATCTTGAAATAAAGAATCCATAGATCAATCTAAATCTGCATATTACATCTTGTTGTTCATTAACATGTTTATTAAGTGTGTAGATAGAGAGGTAATAACCGATTATATTAATCGATTATGCCAAGAAAATTTTTCATTTCCCAAAACAGAGAAAGAATAATCGATTAGAGGAATCAATTAGGGAACCACTGGCCATTCAAGAAAAATCAATAGAGAAGTATTAATCGATTAGAGGAATTGATTAGGGAACCACTGGATTTTCGAGGAGTCCTAACAGAGAAGCAATAATCGATTATGGACATCGATTACCTAATGAACCCTATTCTAGAAAGCATATAATCGATTAGTTAATCGATTATTGGTCGGAAAATGGTTATCAGATAAGCTTTCATACTATTTCCTCCAATTTGTAAATCTTATTCTTCCTGGTATTTTTGCTTCCGTAGTTACCTGATTTAATTTTGCTTGGTATACTCTATGATCTACATTTGAAATAATTGACTTTTTGGATATATGTCATGACTATGCTACAATGCATTTCCCGCTTTGAGTGAATGATTAAGGGGGAGATTTATATGATTTGCATGCTTAAGGGGGAGTAGAGTAAAATTTGTTAAATGATATATATATATATATATACATACATACATACATATATATTGCTCTAACTCTATGATATATAAATGATATACATGATTGCATGTTTAGGGGGAGTAGAGCGAATCCAAACCTTGTGATATATTGTTGCTCTAACTCTATTTTTTAGAAATTCCCTCATGAGAAGTTTGTCATCATAAAAAATAGGGAGTTTGTGGATATATGCCTTGACAGGTACTTTGGTTTTGATGATGAGCAAAAGGGGAATTTCAAGTCCACGGAAACATGCAAATTCAAATCTAAAGGACCAAATTGCAAAAAGCATGAAAAGGACCAAACAAGCTAATATGGGGTTAAGGGGATTTTCCTTTACTGTATTGATTGTTTTAGTAAAAGCTTGTAAATGGTAAGTAAAGCTCTCCAGTTAAAATTGGTCACACACACACATAAAATAAGCTAAACAAAATAAAACTTTAAAGAGGCTTTCAAACTTTATTGAGAAATTAACTTCAGCCTTTAAAAGTTTTACAAGTGTATCAAGCTCTATTAAAATGGCCTTAATGAGTAATTTATTATAGAGCCGTTATGTTTTTCAAAACCTAAACCAGAGATGCAATAATCGATTACTATAATTGATTATGCTATGCTTAAATAGGCTTCAATGCGTTTAAATTGAGTATTAATTTCTTCTAGTGGTTGAGTTTGAATTTAAAAAACAAATAATCGATTATGAGATAATAGAAATTGATTATACAATTTTGAGAGACAAACAGTGAATAGATAATCGATTAGAATAATCGATTATCACTGCCAAACAGACAAATGAACTTTACATAGAGAATTAGTAATCGATTATGTAATCGATTTTGACCTCGTCTGCTGTTCAAGGCGCATTTTTAAATGAGTTAAAATAATCGATTATACCTTTTAAATAATTGATTACCGCACGAAGAAAATCAGTTTCAAAATGGATTTAACCTAACTTCTCTCAAAATATATAAAGAGAACTTTGGCAAGTTTGAGAAGAGAGAACTCGCTACTATTACACCTGTGAACATTTTCTCATATCTATTCTCTCAAAATCACTCTCATTCATACACCTTGATTAAAACATAAGTTTGAGATAGCTTTACTCCTTAGTTCTTTTGTAACTTGTGCTTCAATTTGTTTTATCAACACTATTAAGAGTGCATACTGTTGGTAAGAGTCTGATTGACTCAAACCTCTTTGGTTACCATTCTTGCAAGAGAGAGTATATCTCTTGTAAGGGATTAGTAGGTGTGATTCCACTTTGCAAAGGTTTTAGCTGCACCTATTTTAAAAGCTAGCAATTTGAGACTCTATTACGGGGGATTGTATCTCTCTGGTCTGTGAGGAGTTCTCATTTTTGTAAAGGTTCTAGCTGCTCCTGTTTAAAAGCTAGGGATTGAGTGAAAACCCTTGGTGGTATTGCCTTTGGGACTGCACGTAGGCCACGTGGGTAATCTTTACCCGAACCAGGATATATCGCTGTGTCAATATTCTTATCCCTATCTCTTTTAATTTTGTTTTGTCTTTTGCAAAAACGTTTTACTTTCATGCGACAACGCTTTAATTTGAAAATAATATTCATTCACTGCAAATTCCGTTTATATTTTAAAAGGGTTTTGATCTATTCGAAAAAGATATCATTTTTATTTTAAACCCAATTCACCCCCCCCCCCCCCTTTCTTGGGTGATGGTTGCCATGGCCAACAAATTGGTCTTAGATCTGTAAAAGCTATAAATGAAGCAACCCTTTTAAAGCTTAGTTTGGAGATGCTTTCCTATGAACAAAGCTGGGCTGTTATCTTAAAATCTCGGTTTCTTAGACATAATGCACCTATTTTGCATCATGTTAAATCTTCCATTTGGCTTGCAATCAGGCAGCATATTCATACATTCTAGGATAACAGTTGTTGGATGTTAGGGAAGGGAGACAAAATCAGTCTTTGGACAGATAAGTGGTTGCTTTGAGTCTCTAGCAAACTTGTTGAACATTCCCCTATCCTTATTTCTCATTTGAGGCTAAAGTAAAAGACATTATCATTGATAAAAAGTGGTATTTCTCAGGATGATTTTAAAAGGATCCGTAATGCTGCAATTCCATTAATTGTAAAGACTGAAATCCCATTGTTAGGCAAATGAGGATAAGCTTGTTTGGAAAGGTGCTTCCTCCTGGATACCTTATCTTCAAAGAGGCATATCTTCATCTTGGTAATTCTTCATCTAATTCCCAACATGTTCATTGGGGAAATTTCATTTGGAACTCATGTGCTCCTCATTCTAGATCATTTCTTGCATGGAGACTGCTGCATAATAGAGTAGCCACAGATGAGAATTTACAATCTAGAGGCTGTATCGTGGTTTCGATATGCAGCCTATGTGGTAAATCTAATGAATCCTCTTTCCATCTGTTTTTACAATGTAGTTATGCACTATATATTTGGTCTTGGCTTGCATCTATTGTTCAAACACAATTTGATCTATCTTCTCCTAGTTTTGTGTTTGCTGTTTACAATGGTAATTGGAGTTCTCAGGGTAAGGATGTAATTATTTCTGCTATAATTCATGTACTTATGTGTGTGTATATATATATATATATATATATATATATATATATATATATATATATATATATATATATATATATATGGAGAAATCAAGTTAGATTTCATTATAGATTTGTTTCTATGAATAGCATAATTTCCGGATAAAAGCATCCGTGGAACCTATCAGAAACTATTCTAGAGGATCAATGTTCTCATCCATGGAAGAATTCTGCATTATTAAATCATTCAATGTTATGATTCATCCTCCCAAAGCTCCAAAGATTATCGAATTCATTTGACAGCCTCCTCCTTGTAGATGGTTGAAGTGAAACTCGGATGGACAAGCAAGTCAAAACCGAGTAGCCTGTGGAGGGATTTTTTGGGCAGAAGAGGTGCAGCTATAGGATGCTTTTCGAGAGGAAATTGAGCAGCATCTTCATTGGAGGCAGAACTATGTGCAGCAATGACCTCTATTAAAATTGAACTTTTCTAATTAAGCCTTTCTCTTGGCTTTCAAGAAATCAAATACTTCGAGTCCATTAAATCTTATGGATATATGGATAATAAATCATCCATACTTTATGACATAAAGTCTTGCTTCACGATACGTCATAAGTTATTACGTCAGATTTTCACTAAGTCTTTATGACTTAGGTTTTGTGATTTATCGGAAATGCTCGCTCCCATGGACTAAAAATTATTTTTGGTCTTAAAACCAAAACCTTTGGTTAAAAGAAAAACCATTTTAAAATCAAGTTCTATCAAAGTACTAAATCCTCAAAGCATTTTTCTTTGAAAATCCTTAAAAACACTTAACGGTTTCGGTTCCGCTTTTCACCGAACTTAAGCCTAAAAGCCTTACTTTTGAAAATATGATTCTTCACCTCAAATCTATTATTATCCTAGGTTAAACTCCTATTATGAACAAGTTGAAATATTGATTTTACAAGAACATTTCGTTTACACGAAATTTCAAAACTTGTCCAAATGTCGTTAAGTTAAGAATCACATACTTTCTTTTCAACGATTTTAAACACTAATGGTACAAAAGTCATTTTGGATACTTAGAACACCTAATTAAGCATGAAAACAGTGTCTCCCTGTCCAGATATAATTAGTTTCTAAAATAGCAATTTAGTCCTTAAACTTTCACTAATTACAAAAAGGTCCTTATTCACTTAAAACCTTATAACTTTTTATTTAAAACTTCTAATTACACAAAATAAACTTCTTTAGAAATGAATTTCAGTTATCAACAATTTTCCAAAAAATTATATTTTTGGGTCTCATATTTTCCAATATTTGCAAATAGGTCCTTGATTATTAAAAAGTCCATAACTTTTTATATATTAATCCAAATGACCTCAAACCAATTTCTATGGTTTCATCTCACCAAGGACAACAATCTTAACACACAAGAACATGAATTTCAGTGCAGCCACTGAAATTCTCATAAATTGCATTTTAGTCCCTAAGGACTCATATATTCACAACTTTCAATATACACATCCGAATCAATCCAAACCAATTTCTATATTCTTATACATTCATTCAATCCTCATAAAAATTATTCAAACCATTTAAATCGACCTGAAACCCATTTAAACAGCCAAGGCCGAATGGCCCATAATGATCATGTTAGGCAAATTTTCATGTTAAATCAAATAAACAACTATCAAGTATCCAATTAGAAATCATTGAATCAAGATTTAAAAAATATCAAAATCAAGCATCAACCAAATCCTCCAAGAGGATCACACACATATAAAACAATAAATCACACACTTATGATTTACAAGACCATTTACACTAAATAACACTATATAAACCATCAACATATCTACTTTAAGGTAGGATATTGGTAATCTCCCCCATACCTCTTGTAGATCACTTGAAGATCAAAAAACACAAGCTAAACCAAGCAAGGTATGCCACGTTTTGTCCACCAAAACCTAGCCATGAATAACCAACATGAAAACAAGTTAAAGAATGAAGAAAATCACCTAAGCCCATTTGAGCATAGGTTCCGGCCAAGTCAAGAAGAAATAGCTAGGGATCTCTAAATTTTTCAAGATCTTGGATGATGAAAATATAAGTCATATGAAGATCACAGAAATTGATCTCACATTAAAATGATTTTTCTATGATTTTCTAGAATTATTTGAAAATCTAGATCTAAGAATAGAAATAGGTGAAAAACTTGATGAACATGAAGATTGATGGATGATTTATGTAGCTAAGATGATTATGAATAGGTTCCTCACCTTAGAATGAAGAAGTTTGATGAAGGAAATGAAGAACAATGAAGAACTTATCAAGAACACAAATGGTGTTCTTTAGGTTTTTGTGAAGAACAAGTGTAATAGGAAGAAAATGAAATGTGTTAAGTGTGGGGGACTTGGTCTGCGCCCAAATGAGAGTTTGAGTGAGTGAGGAGTTGTTTAATTGGTTTAAATGAACCATAGTTGATTTTACCTGACCAAGGTTAAGTTAGAAAATAATATAATAACTTAACTATAGTTAATTAGTAACCTAACTATGATTAATTGGTAATCATGGTTAACAAATATGTGGCCAAGAATGAATGTTGGTGTGGATGATTTTTCACCACATCTTATGAGTCATCCCTGACTCATCGATCCTATCAATTAGTGATTCCCGGAAATCCCGTATTCAGCTCTGTCTTTTACCCGATTTCGGCTTTTGAGAGGAAAATGATGAAACGAAAGCAAAATAAAATTGGTATGATTCTAGTTATATGGCTGCAAAATGAAATTAAGGAGATGTGGAAGGTTTACAACCATGTAAAATGAGTGGTTAAGAGTGCGTAGATGTGTCTTGTTAATAATCTGAAAGCTTGGGGGGTATTTTGGTCATTTTACCTAAAAGTCATGATTACTAGCATTTAATGCTTATAAATGCTTGGTGACTCATCCTCCACGAGTCATCATATATGACTCGTTGTCCCGATCTCTTGACTGTCTCCGATTCCGTTTTGGCACCTCTGCTTCCGATTAGGGTTTTTGTCTGTTTTTCGACCAAAAATTTTCAAAATAACTAAACTCATTGGAAATATGTATTAAACACAAACCATTTGGTTCACGAGTCAAAATTATATTTTCTGATCATTAAAATCTTACTGTCAGTGAAAACACCGACTGTTTTCAGTCCGAACTTTTACCAAAATTTGTCCGAATAAACATAACATTTTATTTTTGATCATAAGTTTGGAAAGTAGGATTTCTCACGGAAATAATATAAAAAATTCTACAAATTTCATTTTTGGACCAAATTAGGGTTTTTGTCCGGTATAAAATTATATCGGTTCAAAAACGCACCAGTTTTGCCTCGAGTTTTAAACCCAAATTTTAACCAAAGCTTCCTACCAGAGAGTAGGTTCTAGATATTTTTTTTTCTCTAAAATCATTTCCTAAGTCTCAAATAAAATATAAACAAATATATATATATATATATATAGAAGAACAGTAAAAATTGGGATGTTACAATGGTAGTATGAGGTTGTGTGTCGACTATCATCGGCAACTCAACAAAGTGACCGTTAAGAATAAGTATCCTCTCCCTTGGATTGATGATCTTATGGATCAATTGATCGGGCTTGTGTTTTCTCGAAGATAGATTTGAGGTCGGGATACCATCAGAGTTCGGGTTAAGTCCGAGGACATCTCGAAGACAGGTGTTTAGGGACGCAATATGGTCACTATGAGTATTTATTTATGCCCTTTGGTGTGACTAATGCTCCTGCTGTGTTCATGGATTACATGAATAAGACCTTTCACCCTTACTTGGATAAGTTTGTGGTGGTTTTTCATAGATCGACATCTTAGTGTACTCCAAGACCAATGAGGAACATGAGAAACACTTGAGGGTTGTCTTGTAGACCCTAAAGGAGAATCAGTTGTATGCTAATTTGTCTAAGTGCGAGTTTTGGTTAGAGGAAGTGAGTTTCTTAGGTCACATGATCTATAAGGGTGGAATAGCCATGGATCCAACTAAAGTAGAAAAGGTGCTCTAGTGGGAAGCGCCAAAGTGACCGAGGTTAGAAGTTTCTTGAGTTTAGCAGGTACTATAAGAGGTTTATAGAAGGTTTTCTAAGTTAGTGTTACCCATAACCCATCCGACAAAGAAGGGACATTTGTTTGTGTGGGACTCGAAGTGTGAGGAGAGTTTCCAAACCCTAAGGATAGGTTAACATCAGCACAGTTTTAGTTTTGCCCGATCCTAGTAAACCTTTCGTAGTGTATTGTGTGCATTGAAGCAAGGTTTAGGTGGAGTGTTGATGCAAGATGGTAAGGTAGTAGCTTTATGCTTCTAGGCGGTTGAAAATCCATGAGAAGAACTACCCTACCCATGACCTAGAGTTAGGAGCTGTGGTGTTTGCCTTAAAGATCTGGAAGCATTACCTTTATGGAGCTAAATTTGAGCGTTTTAGTGATCATAAGAGTTTGAAATACCTGTTTGATCAAAAGGAGCTCAATATGAGGCAACGTAGTTGGATGGAGTTCCTGAAGGATTATGAGTTTGATCCGACCTACCACCCAGGAAAGGCTAATGTAGTGGTCGTTGCTTTGAGTAGAAAACCTTGCACGTTTCCGATTAGATGGTTGGGGATAGATCTAATCGAGGAATTTAGAGACCTCGCTTTAGCTTGGGGAGTTACCCTAAAGAGAATTAGGCTTGGAACCTTAAAGGTTACCAATAGTTTGATGGATGAGATTAGAGAAGGCCAAAAGGTAGATAAGTTTCTATTAGACCAGAGGAAGTTGCTTGCTCAAGGTAGAGACCTTAGTAAGGACGGAAGTGATGGAGTTTTGAGGTTAAAGATAGAGTTTGTATACCAGACGTCCCAAAGCTTAGGAAGTTGATCCTTGAAGAATGACCACTAGTGCAATAAGTGCTTTTTACGACAGTTAAAATTGATTTTTACGTCCGAATCACGGGACACGTAAATACAGCTGACGTTAATAGTTAATATTTTAACGTCAGTTGAGAACTGACGTTAAATATAACACTATTAACGTCTGTTCCTTAACAAAACCGACGTTAATTTTGTAAAAATTAACGTCGGTTTTTTAAACAACTGACGTTAAACTAAAACTATTAACGTCAGTTCTTTAATACAACGGACGTTGATTTTGTTAAAACTAACGCCAGCTTGTTATAAGAAGCTGACGTTAAAGGTTTGATTTTAACGTCGGTTATAATAAACAATCGACATTAATAGTGTAATCGTATATTTTATAAAAATACTATTAACGTCGCTTGTTTGATAACTCGAGCGTTAATGGGTTTTTTTTTAAATTCATTTTTAAAATATCCACTCCCTCAACTATCCCCGCATTCAGTCCGGTAAGCACACGAATATCACACACTCAGAATTGCAAAGGAAAATTGAACAATGGGGGGACTTAAAACCAAAACCCATGTATATATATAAATAAATTTTAGTTCCAATGTCTAAAAAACAAAACTATCTAAGGATATATATATACATGTTATTAATTAGTTTCTAAAAGTCTAACAAAAAAACTATTTATCTAAGTAGTGCGGAGGTATGTTGTCAATTCCTTTTTCAACCGATACTTGAAGAAGAATTCAGCCAAGCGCATCCTCAAGTCTCTTAACTCATCTTCAATAGGCGATTGGTCGATAAATGCCTAGACACGTTCAAATAATAACAATAACATCAATGCAAGTCATCTTCAAAACAATAATATATAATTTAACAAGTTGTTTAAATATTACCTTCTTCCATCCATCTCGAATAGATGCGGAGACTATGTTCAAAGATATGAAGCATCACATAATAGCCGCACGACCAACTGTCAGTTTGAAATAGAGACTACCAACAAAATAAATTTAAACTACAGTTGAATATAAAAATAAATTAGTAATTATAATATTAATTATTTGATAAATAAACTACCAAACCTTGAGGATGTTCCATACAGTTTGCTTTAGCCTTAGAAGTCCTACTTCTCCCGTTGGCGCGACTTATGCTACTCGCCTTAAGCGTGATATCATAAACAAATAATCATGTCGATCAATTAACAAACTCATATATCTTGTGTGTAATAAACTAAAAACAACTGATATTAAAACTTAAATTAAATTTAAGATTATTTACTTACATATTTACTGCTTTTCCACCACCTTCGGTGGCGGATCATGGTGGAGAGAGCGAAGAATATGACAAGTATGCCTAGACGGGTGAAGTACGAACAACTGCCAATGGCGATCCATACAAGAGGAGCCAGATATAATTCTTTCTGGATTGTCTCCCAACAAGTTCCCTAAGTATTTACTCAATGCATCGCCAAAGAAGAATCCCGGGCGGAAGGATTGACGGATCTAAGAAACCGTAAACCGATGCAACGCCCTTATCAAGTGAAGACGATGGAGATACCTAAGATATGAAAAGGTGTGGATGTTAATTACATAATATATATGTTGAAATTAAAATAAATTATTAAATGGAAAAATACCAAAATAAATAAGTTATAAAATTAAAATTAACTTACGTGCACCGCAGACCGATGACATTGCTGCTCATCCAGACGTTATTTCGGCAGCGTTCGAGATCGCTCACCAACGGCTGAAAATATCTCTGTTGATTCAAGGCGTAACACCCATCCATTGTGATCCAATGGACATTCAAAAATCTCAAACGCATAATCCTCACCAAGTGAGAACAAACGAGTGATAGGTGACACCGAGACCGACGTCACTTGGCCTTCAATTTAGGAAAAATAAAATATATAAGTTTTCGATAATTAAAAAAACACAAGTAATTATTTGACTAATTTGGACATTAATAATGAATAAACACCTTTGCTAACATTTCAGCTCACGCTCGTTTGGAGTCCAACTCAAGCTCACGCCTTTTCATTTCCAACTCACGCCATGGCGCTGGACTTCCAACTCCCGCTCCCTAGTTCGCCAACTCATCGTCCCTCCACATGTGCCATACTAAAACTCTCTTTTGTGCTCACATGTGAAGAGTTGGCAAGCCTGCGGTGTCTTCCGGGATGTACCGACGGAGAAAGCTCTTTGGCAAGCGCCCGCTTGAATTACGGTTGGCTATTAAGCCTTGCATCAAATGTGTTGTAATATCCGGTTGGACATGAGGTGCTGAGTAATGTCAGCCAAAATTGATGCTTCATTGACCACCCGCTTTAAGTGAAGCAGACTTGCCATAATATTATTTGATGGTCACGCTCCCAGAACATCGAGAACCCGACCAGATGGTCTTTCTTGCTCAGGGGTCATCAAGACGTCCTGCCCGTCCGTAGGGACGAATGCGCCCTGAGGATTTTGCTTTAAGATCCATCTACAATGAAAAAAATGAAAAACTGCACGGAATGAAAAGTGTTGCAAATATCTATACAAATATCAATTGAAATCAAGATTATTTACTTACAATCTTATCCGCCACTTCGCGAGTGGCATCAACTTAAAAGATCCCGCCTTTGTCATGCGTGGCTAACCGGACATCCTCGCGGTCGATGTCCGACCGAGGACTTGATGGTGTGTCCTCGTGCACCTCTCTCTTTCAATCCTAGCAGTAGTGCTTTTCCTCGGGTCGCCTTAGCCTATCCGCCATCATCTCCTTGATCCGAGTCTCGGTAGCCACCCTAAGACATGGTGGGACGATGGACGTTCTTTGCTCCGATTCTCACGCCGACCTTATCCGCCTTAGCCTATTCAAACAAAAACACATAATTAAATACAGTTAAATGATCTATAAGAAGCATACAAAATTAACTTAATCAACCAACCCAAATTCTCCATCCCGTCGACTCTAGCAAACATATCCCAAGTATCCCGATCAATCCAGGGATAATCCGAGAACATTTTATCAAGCCGCTTCTTCCCGATACATAGTACCTGGTAAGATCATGCTTGGAACCCATTCCAACGCTTTGATGTCATTTTCATACATTTATGACGTATGATCCTCGCTATTTGGCATATCCAAGCTACCTACACATTAGATACATATATAACAACCGGATGGATTATAACTCGGATAATTATCTAATAATGTAAATCAAACGAATGTAAAGGTAAAATATCGGATAGCCTCCCAAATTTGATCCTTAACGCTCGTGGAACGCCATTCCAAAGTGGTTGTATTTGATGCTTACGTGTGCCTTTTACCTTGTAGAAACACCCACTTATTAAATTCTTTAGCACGGGTCCCTCGGGCATTTAGATTAGCATCGAAGGACACCTCAAGCTTCGTCCGCTCTGCCTGTCCGTCTCTAGTTTCTTCAACGAGGTGGCTCCTCTACCCCGTTCTATGAGCCTTGATGTCTCAGTATGGACAAAAAAATGATAAAATAGAGGGTTGTAACATTATAAACTTACATTAACAAGAAGGACTAAAGATAGCACATAACATGTAAACTCACACTAGAATCAAAGTGAGGCGTGATCGGGTCCTGAAACCCCACGGTGTCTCCTCCTGCATGGGCTATCCGACTGATCCATATGTATGCCACATTCAGAAACAATATAAAATGTATTAACATAAGTTATAACTCAAAATAAATACGAATATAAATAAAAATAACTAGATAGGTCCTGTAGATATACAAACATCTATATATCCAATATAAGGACAACACGGGAGATTGAAAACTATAGTTTTTGAAGATTGCCAAGCCACTGGTCACTACGTAACGTACAACTGAACCAGACCCTCATAGGCAGAACCGATCACGGCCCAGCCGTGATGAGCATCACGGCCGCATGATCAACCACAGAGCAACATGCACCCAAACCAAAAATAGAGACATTTCAAACAACTCAAACTCACAATTTAAAGTTACAACCACTCGAGACTACAATTTCAACATACACTCAAACCAAAAATAGAGACATTCCAAACAACTCAAACTCACAGCTTTCAAGTTTCACTCATCGAGACTACGGTTTCAAACCAGCGAGCAACATGCATGCACTCAAACCGTGAATAAAAAATGTGCCCTAATTAAAGACTCACCAAATAGGCGCTGAGTGGTGGTGGTGGGGAAGCTCAGTGGTGGCCAACGTTCGATGTGGTTACCGAGAGCAGAGGGACAAGGAGAGTTAGTGCGGGAAGGCCACGGGAAAGAGAGATGTCAAGTTATTGCAAAGAATAAGCGGGAAAGACAGAGTTAGGGGTTAAGAGTGTACACTCACGGTGTTGGCGAAAAAGCCTCATGGTGGTTGCGTGTGGAGATGAGCTCGCGATTAGGGCAGGTGAGAGGCGAGTGAGGATTGAGCGTGATGAAAAGAGAAAAGACGTAAGAGAGAAGTGGAGAAGGCGGGGGTAAACGTTATAATTAAAATAAAACAACATTTTACGTCAGTTTTGGTAAACCCGACGCTGAAGATCATATATTTAACGCCGTTGTCTTAAAAACGGACGCTAAAAACTCTCACACTTATTACGCGTTGTTAGTAATAATCACGCTAAAGGTCATATATTTAACGAAGTTGTATTAAGAAACCGACGCTAAAAACACTCACACTTCTTACATGCACTTGTATTACACAATGGGCGTAAAGGTTTATCAGTTTAAAAAATTCATTCCCTTGACTACTGTGCCACTTACCCATTCACCTTGTACCTAATCCTCTTAATGAGCATTAAGTTTATAGATGTTTTCAAGAAAATCGACCTCACTAACTTCATCCCCTGCCCTATAAATAGCTTTCCTTCCATCCTTTTTAATTAATTTACGCTTCACAATATGGCTCTGCTCAGTGAGATTAACTTCATCACTCTTTCTTCATATTCCTAGACTCAAAGGTCTTTGTATTAATGGTCAAACAACTTCTGAGTTTGAGTAAATTACATTACATGGATATTAAGGTTGGGTGAATCACGTAATGTGATTCTCTCACTTTATTTCATCCCCGTCATCCCTTTCAACTTTGCTTTGGAAGCAAGTGATTGTGGATTCAAGATGATGCATCAACGAACTCCATTTCACTTTGCTTTCGCTGCTAGTGACTGAGGATTTACTTTGCATCTTGGAATTCAAGTGAGGGAGGTGATGCATCCATTGGAGTTTCGAGACAGGACCAGAAGAAAATGATGTTGATGCGAAACTTTTTATATTTAGGCTATGTTGCGGAAATTTTTATCTTTTAATCATGTAATTTTAACTTATGAATCGCTTCAATGTCATACGATTTAATTATACATATAACTTGTTTTATGTTAAGTGTTTATTTATTTTAATTTGCACAATAATTTTTTTACTTAATTCAAGCTAATTAATAAAAATTAAAAATAAACTTGTATAAAAAAAGGTTTAGAAATAAACTGCAAGACTATATGGGAGTGATCTGCGTTAAGAGGGACAAAGAGGGACATGACAACCAATGAAATGAGTTTCATAAATTATTTACGCCGCTTATTTATAGAACTGACGCCAAATAGTTTACCCATTACCTCATTTTTAACGCCAACTAATTGATGACTGCCAAGTTCCCGTGATATTAATTACAATATTATTTCCAATATTCATTCTCGGCGTTATAATATATATGATTATTTACGCCAGCTATTTATTTAACGAAGTAAAAATCAAACTTATAATGCGCTTTATAAAAAACCGACGTTAACAATTAATATTTTTTATTTGAAAACCACTTTTAACGCCGTTTTTTTAAAACTGACGTTAAAAATGTATAGATATCTGCAAAACATTCATTCATTTGACTGTCTTGGCTACTTACCCATGCACCTTGTAACTCAATCCTCTTAATGAGCATTAAGTTTATAGGTAAGTTTTCAAGAAAATCAGAATAGCTTAGTAACTTCATCCCGCTCCTATAAATAGCTTCCTTCCATCCTTTTAATTTTCTCTTTCACAATATTTCTGCCGTGGAGATTAACTTCATCACTCTTTCTTCCCATTGCTAGACTCAAAGGTCTTTGTCTTAATGGTCAAACAACTTGAGTTTGAGTAAATTACATTACATGGGTGATAAGTCCGAGTAAATTACATTATGTGAGTTGCTCACCTTATCACCTTCCAGAATGGGCGGAGGGCTACTCGGGTGCTCTGGGGTCAGGACTCCAAAACCTCAACTTTGGCCAGCAAGTAACCGTCTTGGAAGTCTCTAGAACCACTGCCTTTGCTTGAAACAAATCTAGTGCACTGTTTTTGCCTTCTCTTGAGCTCTCTCATGCCCCCAGGTTTCGAGGTCTTGAATATAGTTTTCCCTTTGGCATATTTCATAAAACTCTCTCGATGGGATATAGCTTTTAATGTTTAGGATTTTTAAACCCTTCAATGTAACTCTTATAGGATTTTAAACCCCTTTCATTTAACTTTATAGGATTTTAAACCCTTCAATCTCGTATCTGCCAGATTCTGTATCTTCATGAATGAGATCTCGTTTGGGGTTATTGATTCAATATATTTTCAAAACGAAAACACAAAACACAAAGCAATTCATGTGAAACTGAAACTTTGAGGAAGGCAATGCGGAAGGGATCGATACTAGATAAAAAATTATTAAAATAACTCTCACCGTCTGTTGATGTAAGGGATATCGCTAAAAAGTGAAGTGACTTACTTTTAACGCCAGCTTTATAGAACTGACGTTAAAATCTTCGGTGTTAATGTCGTTTGGTATTGAACTGACGCAGTGAGTTTTCACTTTTAACGCCAGGTCATTAAAACAACCGACGTTAAAATTGAATTAATGAACTCGATATTGACAAAACTGCCACCGCCTCCTTTTTAACGCCTAGCTTTTGGTTAACTCGACGTAAACCTTTACCGTCTAATGTATATTTTCCACTAGTGGACATTCGAGTGGATTAAGTGTGCACCCGTACTACTAAGATGTATCGGGGGATTTAAAGAGGATGTTTTGGTGGCCTAGGCTGAAGAAACATGTGGGTGAGTTTGTGTACCAACGTCTAGTGTGCCAAAAAGAGCTAAGATAGAACACCGAAGCTTCATCATGAAAGTTGCAACCTTTGAGTATCCCAAAATGGAAATGGGACAGATGCCATGGATTTGTGTCACCGAGCTCCCGAGGACTTCAAAGCAGGTTATGAAGCGATATGGGTTATTATGGAGGATTGACTATGTTGCCCATTTCATCTAGATGAACAAGGAATACCCTTTGGAAAGGTTGACCAGTTTGTACATCAAAGAGATAGTTAGGTTACATGATGTACCTTTGACCAGATAGTGTCGGATGGAGGCCAGAGGTTTACCTCAGGTTTTGGACTAGTTTGCATGAGGCCTTAGATACCAAGCTTAGGCTAAGTTCAAATTATCAATTCCCTTGGGGGATGGTCAATCTAAGAGAACCATCCAGTCCTTAGAGGACTTGCTTAGAGCTTGTGTGCTGGTGAACAAACGAGTAGCGGGATAAGTTTTTGCCCCTGAGGAGTTCTTTTCAACAATAGCTACCATTACGGGACTGGGATGGAACCCATGAGGCTCTTTATGGGAGGATGTAAGACAGCCTTGTGTTGGGAATGAACACAGATATGGTGTTAGGGCACGAAATGGTGAAACCACGGAAAAGTAAGGATGATTCAAGGAAAGATGAAGCAGTCACGAGTAGGCGGAAAAGCTATCGAGATTCTAGAGCGGTGATACGATTTCCAGCCGAGTATACTGTGTTCGTACAAATGTCACGGTGGTAAGGCGGATATCGTCCTCGAGGATGGACAAGTACCAACCGCAAATTGAACTACTATCTAGGCGATTGTTTGGATGCAGGAGTTCTAACATGTAGCAAACAAGCAAAAAGAATAAAATATTTTTGTTCTTTTAGGAATTTTGACAAACAGCAACAATACTTGACAGATGAGATAAACAAATGAATGAAATTGTTAGGTTAGACTACATTAATCGTTCCATGATTGCAATGACATGATTAATAAAACAATTTCTAATTCAGTGCCAATAATCAAATCTTGAAATACTCAAGCCCTAATGTCTTAGGTGGAATGAGCTAAAACCCAAATTAAACTACAATGTCTTGGGTGGATTAACTGAGATTTTTCATAAGAAATCCAAGATTTATAAGATTGTAAGTATCCCAAGACCTATTACGGGTTCACAAACTACTTGGCATTTGATTCATGATCATGCCTTAACATCAATCTTTCAATTGTCTATCAAGGCAAGAAAATTCATTCCCTAGGATGATCGGGCAAAGGAAAGCATTAAGCATGGAATGTCGAAATACTAAATAAAGAAAAGAGGAAATTGTATTACAATAAAATCCTTAAACAATCGTATTGGAAAAGCCATCATCAACCCCCAACAAAAGGGGTTTAGCTACCTATAATCAAGGGAAAAGCAAAAGAAAGAAATAGGGATGAAGGAAGGAAGGAACTCCATGGGAGGATCCACGATGTACGTGGCGGCTTGAGGAAGTCTGACCCTAGGGTTGAGATCCTCTTTATTTCTGCGAGAGGTCTCTATATAGCTTAGGCGCGTCACAGCCGTGATAGCCCATCA
>JAUPTC010001176.1:0-27982 GCA_030762895.1 Sophora flavescens
ATACTCCGTCTTGCTTCTACTCAAGCGGAAGCCATGTGCTTCTAAAGCTTGTCTCCAAGTCTCCAACCTTCCATTTATATCATCTCTCGACTCTCCAACATATCGTCTGCGAAAAGCATGCTTACATCCAAGACCAAGGTAAAAAGATAGGGGCTTAAAGCCGACCCTTGGTGCAGACCTATGGTTATTGGGAAATCTCATGTGGCTCCACCCTGTGTTCTCACACTAGTCGTGGCCCCCTCATACATATCCTTGATAGCTCGAATATAGGCAATCTGAACACCTTTCTTTTCTAGGGCTTTCCACAAAACCTCTCTTGGCACCCTATCATACGCTTTCTCCAAATCAATGAAGGCCATGTGTAAATCTTTTTGATCCCTTCGATATTGTTCCATCACTCGTCGTAGCAAGTAAATTGCTTCCATGGTCGACCTCCCGGGCATAAAACCAAATTGTTTGTCGGTGATTTTGGTTTCTTTTCTTAGTCTCCGTTCAAGCACCCTTTCCCATAGCTTCATAGTACTACTGATAAGCTTAATCCCCCTATAATTTGCGCAATTTTGTATATCTCCCTTGTTCTTGTAAATCGGGACTAAAGTGATTCTCCTCCATTCATCGCATTTTATTTGACCTCATAATCTCGTTAAAAAACTTCGTGAGCCAACTAATGCCTCTATTTCCTAGACTCTTCCATACCTCCACAGGTATATTGTCCGGTCCAACTGCCTTGCCATTATCCATCCTTCTCAAAGCTTCTTTTACCTCATGCTCTTGGATTCTACGATAAAAAATGTAATTTTGGTCCTCCTCTCTGATGTCAAGCACCCGTGAGCATGATAAAACTTCAAATCCTTCATTAAATAACTTGTGGAAATAATTCTTCCGTCTATCTTTAATATCTTGTTCCTTAACCAAAACTCTACCTTCTTCATCCTTAATACACTTCACTTGGTCCAAGTCTCTTGTCTTTCTTTCCCTATTTTTAGCAAGCATATAAATAGATTTCTCACCATCTTTGGTGCCTAAGGATTGGTACAACCCATCAAAAGCTTTAGTTCTAGCTTCGCTCACTGCCTTCTTGGTCTCTTTTTTGGCCACCTTATAATTTTCCCAATTTTCAGCATTTCTACATAAAGACCAAGCTTTAAAACATTCCCTTTTAACCCGAACCTTAGCTTGCACACTTTCATCCCACCACCAGGATTCTTTACCCTTAGGTCCGAATCATCTTGATTCACCAAGCGTCTCTATAGCTACCTTCCTAATCCCCTTGGCCATCTTGTCCCATATATCATTTGCACTTCCGTTTGCCTCCCAAAACCCTCCCTCCAAAACCTTGTGTTGGAAGATCCTTTGTTTTTCATCCTTCAGTTGCCACCACTTGATCCTTGAAACCTTTTCGTGGCCTCTTCTCTTCACACTCCTCTTAACTCTTACATCCATGACCAAGACTCTATATTGGGTAGTCAAGCTCTCTCCAGGTATGACTTTACAGTCCAAGCAAATCTTTCTATCCGATCTCCTAATAAGAAAGAAATCTATTTGAGAGCTTGTCACCCCACTTTTGTACATGATAAGATGCTCCTCACGTTTCCTAAAACACGTATTGGCTATAGTAAGATCGAAAGCAGATGAAAAGTCCAAAATAGACTTACCCTCACCATTTACCTCCCCTAGGCCATATCCCCCATGCAAACCGTCGTAACCTCTAGGCGCCCTCCCTACATACCCATTCAGATCACCTCCTAAGAAAATCTTTTCACCTAGCAGTATTTCCTGAATTAGGCCTTCTAAATCCTCCCAAAATTTTACCTTGAAGTGTTCTTCTAACCCTACCTGAGGTGCATAAGCACTAATCACATTAAAGGTGTCTTGTTCCACTACAAATTTTAGAGCAATGATCCTATCTCCAACCCTTTTTACATCCACAATATCATTCTTCCAATATTTATCCACAATTATGCCCACCCCATTTCTCGATTTTACTTTGCCAGTGTACCAAAGCTTAAAACCCGAAGAGTCTAATTCCTTTGCCTTTTCTCCCACCCACTTAGTTTCTTGTAGGCACATGAAATTGATCCTCCTCCTAATCATAGTGTCAACTATTTCCATTGATTTACCTGTAAGGGTGCCTATATTCCAAGTTCCAAAGCGAATCTTAGTCTCGTGAGCTAGCTTCTTTACCCACACTCGTTCACAAAAATGTGGGAACCCTTGCTTATTTTTCACTACATCCAGACAGCGATGCAGTGACCCTTGCTCATTTGACACTGTACTCGAGCTATACAGCGCATTGCTTTTGGGCAACGACCTAGCATTAACATTATTACGTCGTTGATCCATGTCATAGAGATTCGACTAAGTTTTACGTTGGCTGTCGATGGCCTAACACAACCCTCTCCTTTTATCCGGGCTTGGGACCGACTATGTTTAGCTTTGTCACAAAGCACAACATAGGCAGGATTAGAAGAAAACTGTTCGAGTAATTTGGAGAAAATAAGGTATTGAGGTCGCTCACTTCACCCAATTATCTATTACAAATTATTTATTTCTAACAATTTTGCACAGACGATTTACTGTTTGGTGACTTATGTGTGATTATTTTGACTTCTGGGAGATAATTCATTTTCAAGATATTTCCAAAACTTTCTTCCATTTTTAAAGATCTAGAAACGTAATACTTTGATTACTTTCAGTCTTTTTCAAGATCTAGGAATGTAACTTCAGATAATTCCTTTTAATATTAGAACTTGAATTTAGTATATTTGAAAGTCATATGGAGCATGTTAAGGAGCAGCTCTAAAAGTCAATTTTCTACACAAAATAAATAAATAATAATCTTTGGTTAGTCAATTCCATCTTTGTTGTTTTACCAGGACAGTGTTTTTTTCTCTGTGGCTGATGTTTTCTTCCACAGGAAAAGAAACTTCTCTTGGAGCAGAATGGGCCTCATGTTGCAAGGATTTCTGTCTTCGAGGTGTGCTATAAGAACCTTTTGGTCCTTTCTTTGACTGTGCATTACCCTGAAGCAAGATTTAGTCATTTATTTTTTTTGGGGAAAAGATTTTGTTCCAGCCAAATATCTCGGGTATTGAATACTCGGCCGAACGAGGATTAGTGGGGTGTTTTTGGATTGTGCTTGACAGAATGTGGATTCTGCTCCTACGTATCCAAAAGGGAATCAAAGCAAAACGTAGTTCTAGAATGAGGGGTAAGTCCCCTATTTATAGTTGTTCTCTCAGGATCAGGCTCCGAAATAAGCGGAGGAATATTTGGATCAGATCGCGATCATGGGGAGAGATATCCGGAGCCTGATTGTCCGGAGTGGCATTATGGCCAGCGAGATATTCGGCCCAGTTAGCTGCGGATGGATAGCTTGGGGCCGAGTAGTTATTCTCGGGTGTCAGGTGTGCTGACATGTCCTCTGGCCGGAGGAGTTTGGGTCAAGGCCCATTCGCGGGGGTAAGCTCGGTTGGTCCGATGCATAGACGAGTTCTCGGTCTTACATTCTCGGCCAGTACACAAGCCCCCCGAGCTCCGAGCTTGAATAAGCGAAGGAGCTGATACGTATGAAAACCGAGCTTATTCTTCGGTTATGCAGTTATCCACATTCTCAGCTGTCATTTCAATCAAGTCTTCTCTCTCTGTCAGAGAAAGCAATTATTCCCGTTACTTCTTCGGCACGCCACAGACAAGAAACCCTAGAGTTCCGCGCCCATTTAATGGGGGGAAAATCAAAAGTCGCATCGGGACAATCAAAAGTCGCGCCCCTTTTTGGGCCCAACGGACAATGGGCTACCAATTGCAGGCTATAAATACCTCCTCCGGCGCCAACTCCCTCCTACTTCGCTTACCCTTCTCCGTCATTCACCCTCGTCTTCCAAGCTTCTGCCCTTGTTCCTCTGCTTGTCATCCTCCAGGTACGCTCCGTCTCTTCTCTTCCTTCGTGCTTCTAAGCTCTGTTTCTGATCTTCGGACATGAGTTCATCTATGTCTTCTGAGTCAAATACTTCGCCTCTGGTTGAGGGTGAAGTTTCCCCAGTGGGGGATCCCTTTCTGCTTTTCTGTTCCTTCGCGGGAACTGAGCGTTGGGGAGGCGGAACCATCCTCCTCCGGGTCATCTTCGACTGACTCAGATTCTTCCGAGTCTGATTCGTCTAGGTCTGGTTCTCCCCCTCCTAGAGTGTCCAAACCCGCCGCCCGTAAACAACGCCTTAGGGTTCCTAAAGACCCTATTCCCGATATAACCCTTCCCGGGTATACCGGGTTAAAGGGGAGGTTGGAACCTTTTTTTCCGACTACCGGACTCTCGATTCTATTGTTGAACTTCGGTCCCATATCAATATCTCAGCCTCGGGGACGAGTCCGAGTTTATTTGCTCTCGGTGCACGAGCACCGAGTGTGTCTTTCTAAGGGCTCGCCCTTCCGAGCCTCCCTTTACATACATGTATAAAACACTTTTTGACAAACTGCATGTGTCTCTTCCCTTTATCGAGTTTGAGTGCGATGTTCGAGAACCATGAACGTCGCACCTACTCGACTTCACCCTAACAGTGGGCTTTTATGAAAGACATTCAGATTCTATGAAAATAAATAAAGAAAGAGCCTACCACTAAGAAGTTTTTGTATTTTTATCAAACCAGATTTGGCGAGAAAAAGGGATGGGTATCCCTTAATGGGTTGAACCGAAGAGGTCTTCTTAGTTTATTCGCCTCGTCTTATAAAGACTTCAAGGTTGGCTTCTTCCGTGTTCGCCCTTCGAGTTCTCATACTTCCCACTTTTTTTACGAGAATAAACATGCCAAGTTTCCTTTATACTTGCAATCCTCTCCCACAAAATTCGTCGGCCGAGTATCGTTCCTGCCGGCCGAGGATAGGCGGGATATAGATGTACTAGAGGGTCTTCCTCGGCCCCTCCATTGTGCACGCCTTATGAAACTCCCCTTCTCCTCCACCCCAAGGTCCGATCTTAAAAGTAAGTGCTCGGCTTTTTAGTTTCTTGAGTATTTTCTGCCTGTGTTGTTATACTAACAACTCTTTCTTTTTGACAGTCATCATGGGAAAGTTCGACTTTTCAAAGCTTGTCAAGGCTGGTGTTGGTAAAGAGGGTCAGGGTCCCTCTTGGTAGAGAAGAAGCAGAAAAGACCTCCCCCACCAAGGTTTCTGCGAAAGGGGCTTCGTCATCTGCCCCTCAAAAAAGGAAGAGGGCGAGAGGTTGAAGTGGTGGCCGAAGATTCTCCCCTTCTGGCCCAAGCTCCCCTCGCCCCACTACTCAGGGGACGCAAATCGTGGGGCGAGAACAGCCACTTTCTACCCCCCTCGAGCCGAAATGGTACAACACCACCCTGAAGGCGGGGACTTCATCTCTCTGGGGTGAAGACTTCAACCCCTCCTCCTCTTTCGACTCGACCCTCTTAAAAAGCCGATCTTCGGCTTATCAAGCGAGCGGGGCCCGATCCAGCATGGAGGCCCTCTCGGTCCTCTTGCCTTCGTCTTTGCGGCTTTGGCTCGTTTCTGTAGCCGAGAGGTGACGGAGACCGAGAGGAAGTCTCAGCAATTGGAGTCTGAGTTCGCTGCTATTGAGAGGTTGAAGGGGGATCTTTCCCGGATTGCCTCCGAGAATGAACGCTTGACTACCACCATCGCCGATATCAACACTCGGAACGCCGAGCTAGATTCTCGGGCGAAATTGGCCGAGGAAAGCAGAGCTCGAGTGGAAGAAGACAAGGCTCGTGCCGAAGAAAAGGTCAAAGAGGCTCGGCTGAGATTGATCAGCTCAAGGCTGCCTTGGAGGCCGAGATTCAGGCAAGATCTTGCTTGAGGAGGACGTACAGAGGCCACCCGCTGCATTGTCATCGAGCACGGAAAGGTTTTGACAAAGGCATTGCCCAAGCCGAGGTTCTGGCTCCCGGCATCGACCTTTCGGGGGCCGATGTGAATATGGAGGTGGTAAATGGGGAGCTTGTTCCCATCATTCCCGGGGGGGAGGAAGAGGTGGACGTAGTGGGGGGCTCTCCGGACGATCATGTAGAGGCCGAGGAAAGCCACCGGGGGAGTAGCTGTTAATAGTTTTTTGTTCCTCTTTTGTACTGGGCTCATGCCCTTGTAACCCGATTACTTGAATGAATATTATTATCATTTTGCTGATTCTTTGTTATGTTCGGCTTGTCCATCGAATGTTCGGCTAAGGCCGAAATACTCCACCGTCCAAAATGGACGGTGGTCATTATACGAAAAGCACGTGTATTTCATTTTGCGTTGTCATACATTAAATGCTTTTGGGAACCGTAATGGGTTCACGCAATCGCTGCCTTTCGCTTGGTTTCGAGGTTTGTTTTCCCAACAAATTCTCACACATTCTACTTCTTTTCGTGCCTATAAATAGGGAATCCCATTTGTTCATTCCTCATCCTTTTCTATCAATCAAGTTCGCTTCTTACTTCTCTTCCACCCGAGTAGTTCCATGCTAACAACAGGGGTTTACGTTCCCCTCTCCCAGTTGACATCCTTTTTTGGGTTTCACATCCGCCAAAAAGGATGTAAGTGGGAGACGGGATCCAGAATTCCTTGATCCTTCAAGAAGGATGTCAAGCCCGGGAGAATAATAATCTTCGGGAGTCGAGAAAGGGGTAGCGGCCGTCTACTCCCTGAGTTGGCCGAGCACCTCATCGTCCAGCTTTCTCAGGGGGGAGTGTGAACTACAGCCTCCCTTGAGAGAGCGTGATGGCGTTGAATCGGGGGGACTGGGGGCCGAATGGCCCTTATTTTCAATTTCGGCTTTCAACCTCAGCGCTGCACTCAATCCCGTGAATGTACTTTTCAAGAGTCAAACTTAGCTTTATTTTTGCTCATTGTACTCGGTTTCCTTGAATGTATCACTCGGCTTTATTTTTGCATTATTGTACTCGGTTTCCTTAATAAAACAATGGCTCATACTTGGCCTTTACGAATTTTGTTTTTTGCGCACATTCAGCTTTACTATTTTCGTAGCTTGAACTCAACGTAAATAACTATAAAGTAGCTCGGATTCGGCTAGTAAGATCGTACCTGACCTTTATACTTAACTTTACGGCTCGTACTCGGCCATGAGGCTCTGACTTGGCCTTTGGAATTGAACGGCTCGGACTCGGCCGCCGGGCTCATACTTGGCCCCTCTGACAACGGCTCGTACTCGGCCGCCGGGCTCATACTTGGCCCCTCTGACAACGGCTCGGACTCGGCCGCCGGGCTCATACTTGGCCCCTCTGACAACGGCTCGCACTCGGCCGCCGGGCTCATACTTGGCCCCTCTGACAACGGCTCGCACTCGGCCGCCGGGCTCATACTTGGCCCCTCTGACTATGGCTCTTACTCGGCCATTAAAATAGGATATCTGCAAAATAAAGACTTCGGCAAGGCAAGGAAAAATAAAACCATATTTATAATAAATTCTGCTTTTTATTGAATGGAGTCCGCGGTGTGCCTCGTTAAAACCTCCCCGGTCAAAACCCATTTTGGGAAAAAATACCGAGGTAGGAAAAAGAGTACAGCACCCGACTATATACATCAGCTGTAATAAAACTTCAAATGAGAGGCATTCCAAGTCCTCGGGATAGGAATTCCCGACAATTCTTCTAACCTATAGGCCCCGTTCCCCAGGTTTTCAACCACTCGGAATGGTCCTCCCCAATTTGCCGCTAACTTGCCTTCCGTGCGGTCCTTCCTTGCTTCCCCTTTTATTCTCAAGCACTAAGTCCCCGTGAGAAAATTCCTCGGCCTTACTCTTGAATTGTACCTTCTAGTGGCTCTGTTTTGCAGGCTTCTTCTCCGATTACGGCTTCCTCCCTAACCTCTTCTACCAAGTCAAGCTCGACCCTCATATTGCTCCCATTGTCGTTTGGCTCGTGTTGCACACGTCGGAAAAGACGGTTCCCCAACCTCTACCGGGATCATGGCGTCTGCCCGTCACGTCGGCTGAAGGGTGTTTCTTGAGTGGTAGATTGAGGCGCTGATGATAGGCCCATAGAATACTCGGTAACTCCTCCGCCTGTGCTCCTTTAGATCTTCCTACTCTTTTCTTCAGCTCCCGAGGATGATCTTGTTAGTCGCTTCTACTGCCCATTGGTTTGGGGGTGCTCAACGGATGTAACCCCGGTGCTTGATCACGAGGTTGTCATAGAATTCCGTAGCTTCTTATCCACAAATTGTCTTCCGTTGTCGATGCGATTGCGAAGGGAATTCCGTGCCTACAAATAAGGCTTTTCCACACAAATTTCTGCACCTTCTCTGCAGTAATCTTAGCCAAAGGTTACGCCTCGATCCATTTGGTGAAGTAGTCTACGACTACCGCAGTAGGAATTTGACTTGGCCTTTGGCTCTCGGGAAAGGCCCCAGTATGTCCATTCCCCACATTGCAAACGGCCACGGCGAGTTTAATGTGTGAAGTTCTTGCGGGGGGTATGATTTACATTGGAACATCTCGGCACTCATCACACCGCGTCGTCCACTCCATGCAATCGCTCTAAGGGTAGGCCAATAATACCCTGCTCGGACTATCTTGGAGGCCATTGATCCGCCACCACCGTGAAAACCCACAGATTCCTCGGTGAACCTCTTCCATGACATACTTAGATTGTGCCTTGGTCAAACATTTTAGCAAAGGCGCCGAGAATCCCCGCTTATACTGACTCCCCAGCGATTATGGTGAAATGACTCGCCCTTAGCCTCGACTTTCCTTGCCTCGCCCTGATCCGAGGGTAGAGCTTCGAGGATAAGTACTCCCGGATAGGTGTCATCCACTCTCGGTCAACCAACTCATTGGCCATCACCTCTTCTCGTCCCAATGCTTGGTTCATTGAGGGTTTCTGAATAACCGATTCTGTGGTGTCCCGGCTTCTTTGTCTGGGCAAGCTTAGACGACAAATCAGCCCGAGTGTTTTCTTCTCGGGGAATGTGCTCAATGGTGAACTTTTCAAAGCCGGAGATTAGCTGGTTAACCTTACACAAATATCGGGTGAGTGAGGTTCCTTCGTCGATAGCCCCGGATATTTGTCCGGTGACTAGTTGTGAATCACTTCGGCACTTGACAGCCTTTCGCCCCCATTTCATTCGCCTGACCTTTAGTCCCGCTATCGGAGCTTCATACTCGGCCTGATTGTTCGAGGTTTTGAACTCAATTTCAACGATTGTTCCAATATCAAATCTCCTGGTCCTTCCGAGAATCACCCCGCTCCACCTCTTCGATATTTGAGGATCCATCCACATATAGATTCCACCATGTATTCTCAGCCTCTGGTTGTGGATGGAGCTCGGCTATGAAGTCAGACAGGCATTGTGATTTCAGGGGTCCTCTCATCTCGTATTTCAAACCAAACTCGGACAACTCTACTGACCAAGCAATCATACGCCCCGCCAATTCGGGCTTTTGAGTATCTGTTTGATGGGGTGATCCGTCTTGACAACCACTTGGTGACTACGAAATACGGGCGCAACCGCCGAGCTGCAGTCACCAAGGCTAAGACCACTTCTCAATAACTTGATACCGAGTTTCGGCATCATGGAGCACCTGGCTTGATGAAGTATACGGCATTTGGGCTTTCTCTACTTCTGCGCACGATGATTGCGCTAATGGCATTCTCGGAGGCCGAGATATAGATACAATTCTTTCCCGAGATGGGCCTTGTTAATATCGGCGGCGGGGAGGACGAGAAAGTCCTTGAAGTCGACAAAAGCCTTTTATGATCCTCGGTCCATTTGAAGGTTTGGGGCTTCTTCAGCAACTTGAAGAAAGGCCGAGCTTTCTCTGCGATTTGGGTAGGAAACGAGATAATGACGCCAGCCGTCCTGCCAATCTTTGTACTTCTTTAACGTTCTGCGGGCTTCTCATCTCAATGGGGGGGAGTGAGACTCCACGACCCTAACTCATTCAGGGCCTATACCGTCGGGAGATAATCTCCTACAGATGTAAGCATCACGCGTTTATCACACATACTGACCATGATGGTTTTAGAAGCTCTGCCATCGCCAAAAGTGGTCAAGGGGTCAATATATCCCCGAGTATCAACCTGCTCCTACCGAAACCAAGCGAGTTTACTGTCATCACGGCTGAATCGATTTCTCCGGGATCCCTAAGCACGAAAGGTTGAAGTAAGTACAATATATCGTGGAGCTCCCTGATCGGCGAGGGTTCTTTTGACCAGAAGTTGGCCAACTGTGCGGTGATCACCATGGGGTCATCTGGTTGGGATCTATCCTCTTCACGAAATCATCATCAGGAAAAGATAATAGGGGGAGCTCAGGGGAGGCTTGCGGATGCCGGGTTAAGCTGCCGGATGGCCGCGAGATGTCTTCTCAAGCTGAACTTGTGGTGCCTCCCCGCGAACCCTCACTGAGATGGTGTTTTATCACCCCGAATGACATTATCCTCTTCCCAGTCTTTCATTTTGCCTTTCTCTGGTTTCTACTCTCTCCTCATTTCTTCGATCGCAGCCCCTCCTCGGGCCGGTCACCCTCTCTTCTTCTGTTTCCCCCACGCCTCTCCTTTGTTGTTGTTGTTTCTTCGGACAAAGTTGCCGAGGTGACCACTTTGAACCAGACTCTTCAATTTTATCCCGTGGGACCCGGCATTCCTCGGTGGTATGGCCATAGTTGCGGTGAAGCAAACAATGCTCAGCGATCCGCATTTCGAGGAGTGCGGCCACTCTTTTGGGAGGCAGAAGCTCCATGTTTGCCGCTTCTTGAACACCGAGCCTATTTGTGTTGAGGGAGTATAATGATCATGCCCGGTCCCCTGGGAAATGCTGGTTGGGCCTCTCAATCTCGGCTTATCACCCCACGCCCTCCTCTTATCTCCGCCTTCTCGTGGTCAATCTCATCGGGCCCGATCCATTTTCTTGGACTCCTCTACCTCCTCCATAATGATGTAACTCGCGGCTTTTCTTCTCGATTCGTCCCATATTGTTAGGCGGTTTGCGGAGCTAAGTACACGGCAAAAGGGCCAGGTTTCAACACGTCGAGGATGGTGTGTAGTGCAACATCGGCACTAAGATTGGGGATGAGTACCCGCCTCCTTGCTTGTGAACACTAATTTTGTCAGGATTTTATCATTTTAATTAATATACTTGAAAAAGAAAAGAAAGAAAAAAAAACAAAAGTACCAATTTGCAAGAAAACAAAAAAATTTATTTTGTTCATGCTCATGGCCTAATTTCTTTTTGGTTGCAAGTCCTTTTGAGTCAACAAAAAAAAAAAAAAAAAGAAGAAGAAGAAAAAATTCTGAGATCTTAAAAATAATAAAAAATGTCTTCTCCTATCACCATGATTTTTTAGGAAGAGTCAAATGTGTTTTACACCATCTCGGTTTGGACTCCTTTTTACACAAAAATGGCATCTCGATACACTTTGGTCCTCTGCACCCAAATGCGTCTGTGGCAACACCGCAGTCTGGTCCCTTTCCTCCACGGTGGCCAAGAGATGTTTGTCATCTTCTCCCCTTTGATGCCAATATAAGGGCACGATGAGAAAAAGCGGGGGTGAACAAGCGGAGGGTTTTTTCAAGAAATTTTCGATATCTTTCTCCCTCATACTCTCCCCATTTCTCATCATCTTTTCTCCACCTTAACACCAATAAACACTACACATCCCGGTAGTGGCGAGCCTAGCTACTCATAAAAACACGATCCACAGACACCCACTCTTGTTTCTCTTTTCCCCTTTCGAATCGGAATCTACAAAAATGAAACCCAGACACACACCACAAGCAGCAACATCAACTTGGTATTTTCTTCATCTTCCTGTATCTACGACCCGAGGAACCACTTTCTCTTACGCTATTCCAACCCAGCTCCGAACTTCAAAGCCACTCTCCCCACAACCCAAACATCATCGCCAGAACCCATCTCCATCCTTCCTCTTAAGCTTCAACTCTTCCTCCTCCTTCATCCTAGGCTCAACCGTGCACCGCCCCAAGCTCAGGCCACATCCACATTTACGTGAACCAGACCTGTCCGTCCTGCCGCCCCGCCACCAAGCGAGGGGCTCGCCTGGCTGCCGTTCAGCGCAAGGGGAAACCCCGTGGCAGCCATGCTGCGCAGCGTCCGGGAGCGCGCCGTCCCGGGCTGCTGCTGCGTCGATGCTGCGAGAGGAGGGGATCCGTCACCCTGCCGTGTGCGAACCGTCACCCACCGTTCCTGTTCGCCACGCTCACGGCAGTCAACGTCCTCCTTCCTGCTCGCACTTGGTAGCTTCTCGGCTTGCTTATAATGGTTGTTTCGATTTTTAAGTGTCGCTGCTTAGGATATTTGGTCTTAGGTTCCACTTTTTTTCTTAGGGTTAATGCTTGTTGGTCCTAGAATGGCATGTGGGCTTATAAGTTGGCCCGACCTTAAGGTTTGTTAAGATAGAGACCAAGAAACTTTTGATTATGGGCCAGCCAGTTTGGGTTTAATTTTTTATTATCTCATAAAAATGCATCTTTGAAAAAGAGAATAATTTCTTGTTAAAACAAAAAATCTCCTAAAAATATATATATTTTTAATTCACGCCAGCAATCTATAGCGTTGATGTATGATCTTTCATCCTCAAGTGTTGTATGAATTGTAAGGGGTTTATCGTATAAGCTCCGCTATCTTGGACTATATGCAAAAGTGAATTTATTCTGAAATAAAATCCTTTTCAAGCGGAAAAACCAAAGATCGGATCTTTATCAAAATTAAAATCAACCGGCCAATCAAATCTTTCAGAGAGAACTACTTGGCTTTCAGTTTCCCATCGCACCCAGGGAATACGTAGGAGCAAGATAAATCATCTTGTCGGGCCAAAACTAAATTTTCCCTTTTTATGTCTCTTTTTTATGTTAAAATTAAACATCTGTTTTTAGGGATGCTCTATGGACACGGTGCCATGTTGGTCCCATAGATTTGAGGTTGCCCTCTGGACTCATGTGTCATGTTCAACCTCATTTAGTTTTTATAAATAATAAATTTAAAAAAATGAAAAAATTAATAAAATTTAAAATATTACAAGTTAAAAAATAATTCTTTCTTGTAAATAATTTTGGGGTAAAATAAATATTTAAAATGTTATTAAAATGTTTTTGCACAATTAACTTGAGGTCACGGTTTTTAAGCGGGCGATGTGGGTGCTAACACCTTCCCTACTCGTAACCGACTCCCGAATCCAAATCTCTTTTTTTAAAAAAGACCAGTTTACCTTTAAATAATTGGGTTTTCTAAGATTTTCCCAATAAAAATCTTAGTGGCGACTCCTCTTTGTGCTTTTTATCCCTTTTTGCGGCTCCGGGGCCAGGTGTGGTCGTGACAGTGGCGACTCCGGGGACTTTAGAGAGTCGAGGCCTATCATAGTTGGTTGTGCAACTTCTTTTAATAACTTTGAAAATATTAGTTTTACCCCTCTTTGTTTTATTTGTTTTGTATATAGTATTATATGTCTTAATAAATGTCTTTGTACATTCTTGCAACCTTAGGGTAGAAAACTCTTGTAAATGTTGGTTGTTCTTTTCCGGGCTTAGGGTTAGTTTTTTGGGTTTTGTGCAGGTTGGCTTGCTCCCAGCACACACATCACCATCACATACTCACACACTTTTGGGCTCTATACCCAGAGTCTTGGAATGCCGTAGGATTAGAAGGGGCTTCGGTGATGTTATTGTGACGGCTCTTGCGCCCCTGTGAGAACATTGATTCTCGCATTCGGATTGCTCCGAAACATGGACCGCCATATTGTGACTTTTCAGTCCCTGTGGTGAGGTTCATGGATTCGGATCCTTATCTTTAGATGAGGGTAATCCGGGGGACCACATGTTTAGGGGTCTAGATCCGTCCCGAAAGTCATGCACATAAAATGCCATTAGTAGCCTACCAAAATAGGATCTCGACCTCGGAGAATTCAAACTTTAGGATATGACCCATGTAGGACAAAGGAGCACATTCCACCTTTTTCTGCAATATGAATAATCACGTTTATATCTCATGCATTTCCATAAATGGTAAAAAAGGGATTTGTGTAAATCATCTTTCTATAACTCATTCATATTCTTTGTATATTTTGTATCTTATGCAATAAATATTTTGTTAGGTTCATAAAAAAAAAAAAAAACCATTTTCATGCATTCCTCTCATGCATTCATTACAAAAAAAAAATCATTTATCTCAAGCATTCATAAGAAGAAAAAAAGAAAAATAAGAAGCCATGCATCTCCTTCATTTTATGCATGCATCACTAAAAACTTTTCAGACCAATAAATTAAAAATTCATACATTTCATACATCAATTACCTTTTATGTCAATCTCATCATAAAAAATTCATATGAGTCGTTCATTAGAAAAATCATTAATCTCATGCATTTATAAAAAATGATTCTTCCAAAATTAAAAAAAAAGCTCATGTATTAAAAGTTCCTTCATGCATCTCATGCATCTCATGTATTAAAATTTGGGTAAGTATAAAAATAAAAATAAAAAGTAAATCTTTTCCATGCAACCCATGCATTAACACCTTCTTGGGTCAATAAAAATCTTTTTCGTGCATCCCAAAAGGTTATCTTCAGTAAACTTTCACAAATAAGGATTTAATCCCTTTTCCCCAAATTTCACAGTGACTTTTTGAATAATTGCTCTGCGGCACCCTTATTGGACTCGATCACAAGCCAAAATCATGGATGAGGAAGAGCAAACTCGAGAAGTTCATAGAAGGCTGGAGTCAACTCAAAGAAGATGACCCAAATGATGGTAATGTTGCAAGTCATGCGAGGAAGGAAAAGAACACGAATGAGAATCCTTGACCTCAGCTAAGAAGCGATCGGCCATACCTCTTCTCACTCATGAGAACAACCAACAAGGGTCGTGATGCCTTTCATGGCTACCCAAGCAATCAAAATTGTCCTTCATTTGACCCAAGCAATCCCCATATGGTCTTCCTCGAGGATTTGTGCGTGATCCGCTCCTGGTCCGGCAAATGGCAATCCAAACTCACAAAACACAACCGGACACGAGATCCCACCAATTCCATGGTGCATTCAGTTAATCCCAAACACTTCACCATTCACCTTCCCATTGGTGCCAATGGGATCCAAGTGGCACGAGCCTCGCTTCCCCACGGTATGTTCGTGTGAATCGAGTCGTGTGGGAATCCTCAATCCATAGAAAATTTGGAGGTTCTAGAGGAAGAGGCTGGAACTATTGAAAGGGCAAGCAGTCATGGTCTTCGGGATGCCTCCGAACTCTGTCTAGTACCCAATGTCGTAATACCTCCAAAATTCAAAGTGCGGTTTTGGCAAATACATAGGAACCACATGTCCAAAAAGCCACTTAACCATGTACGTCGGGGAAGATGGCATCACATGCCCAGGGATGATAAGCTCTTGATTCATTTCTTCCAAGATAGTTTGACTAGGGCAGCATCAAATTGGTACATACACCTCGGCGGGCCCACATTCGATCCTTCAAAGACCCTAGCGGATGCATTCACGAAACAATACAAGTATAATATTGACATGGCTCTGATAGGATGCAACTTCAAAATATGTTAAAGGGATACGAAACCTTAAGGAGTATGCACAACGGTGGAGAGAATTGGCTGCTCAAGTAGAGCCCCATTAAGCTGGAAGAAATTGTGGCAATGTTCATTGATACACTTCAGCCACCGCTTCTATGATAGAATGATTGGAAGTGTATCATCAAACTTTTACGACATGGTTATCATTGGAGAAAGAATTGAGAATGGGATGAGAAATGGTAAAATTGTTGAAAGTTACGCGTAGGGGTAGCCGGGATGACAAAAAGTTCCATTTGTCAAGAAGAATGAAGAAGAGGCACATGTTGTGGCATCGAGCAAGAGTCCGAGTGGTCTGGGCATTGGATCACCGAGTCAAATATCTATCAGCTCTCAGCCGTCTTTTCAAACAACCTACACCCCATATTATCCACCACATCACCAACCTAACCATCCATATGTAGTCGCCATCTCACAATTTCCAACCCAATCCTATCCTATGAGGACACCATACCACCCATCAAACCCTTTCCAACATCAAACTTTTCCACCATACCTGCCCAACAAAACCTAAATGCAAATAAAAAGAGACAACCTAACAACACATAAAAGAAGCACATGCAGTTTGACCCTATACCTATGACTTCACGGGCTATTGCCTGACCTTATTGAAAAATCTTTGTTGGTCCCGGTCCCGACCAGGGCGGTGCAACACCGATACCCAAAATGGTTTGACCCAAATGTCAAGTGTGACTATCATTGGGGAGTGATATTTCATTCAACTGAAAATTGCAAGACCTTAAATTATAATGTGCAAGATCTGATCAATGCAAATGTGCTAAGTTTCCAACGAGACACTCTTGATGCGAGGAGGTTCAGAGTCCATGCCGTGAGAGGACACTTTGGAACATGACCTTTGAATCTTGTGTAGAGTAATTCATTGATGCTAATCCTTTAGCTCGCCCAAGGCTTTAGGAAGTTTTTAATAATGGGCTTACTTGTTTCCATTTCAGTATGAATAAATGAATGCATTGAGTTTCCTTCCTTTCCTTCATCTTCTGATTTTACCTTCATCCTTCTTCTTTTTTCTTGAAAGTTATTAATAAAGCAGATCTGAAGGTGATTCTCTTTAAAAATAAAATAAAATAATAAGTGCTGGAACCTCATCATATGATCCTGATCACCTCATTAACCATGCTGGTTCGGACAACTATGGAAAGCTTCCTCATGAGATCAATTGAAGATGATTGAGGCAATCAAAGGAAATCTTTTTGATTCAAGCTAGACTCCATGATTTGAAAAAAAAGAGAAAAGAAATTAAAAGGGAAATCGAGAAAGAGCGCTCGGTTATGCTTTTGCAAGTACTATCATTTTTGTCTTACTTTTAAAATTTATGAAAATTAACAATCAAAATTCGAAATGAAGAATGGCCATCTTTCTATACTTGTACTATCCCTTGTTACTCCATTTGAGCTTGAAATTCTTTCAAAGAACCCGGGACAAGGATCACCCCTAAGCAAGCAAGGGCATGAAAGAATCGGTGATTATGAAAAAAAAAAAAAAAAAAACTTTGCAAAGGCAAAAAAAAAAGGAGGAAATAAAAAGGAAAGTTAGAGGAAAACAAATGTTCTTAGAAATCGAAAAGATCGTGGATCATCGATTCTATTCAACCTTAAAACATTTGTTTGAGCCTTATATCCTTTCCTTCATGACTCAACCACCAGCGCGTTATGAGCCTAAAAAGTCCATTACGATCAATGAAAGATTGTTATCATTTTCATTAACTTTAATTGTGAGACAAAATGTATGCGCTTTTTCAATGCATCGCTCTCGGAAAAAGAAAAAGAAAAGACAAGACAAAGAGAAAATTAAAAAAAAAAACATAACAACACAAAGGAGGAGGCTCACTGGGTTGAAAACCTGCAAGGGCGACCTAGGCAAAATTAGAGCGACCCGGTAGGTTGAAAGATCGGAAGAGCAACCTGCGCAAAAGTTAAGGGTCAAACAGATTTCTCGAAGCAACAAAGTGGGGCAGTTTGAATTTAAAGGCAAATCATGTCCTCGGAAGGAGATTAAAGCGATACATGAGATCATACGGGTGTCTCTTGAGGAAGTGTAAAGCGCAAGTGGGGCAGTTTGAAGGCGAGTCATGAAATGCTCAATACATGAAGACTGGAACAAGCCATGTTCTTAAAAGGCGATTAAAGCGGTGCTCGAGATTATACGCATGAGAAGCTAGCACTTATCATCTTAAAAGAGTATCACACGAAGAAAAGTGTGAACTCCATCCCCGTCATTGTTTCATTCCTTCTAACAACCTTTCAATTCTTTTACTCATATCCTTACCACTTTCCACATATTGTTACTCCTGTCCATCCTCTATCATTTACATACCCCTCTTTCTACCATAGACTCAATTTGCATTCTTTAATACATCTTTGAAAGGTGAAGCAAGTATCAATAATGATATCATTTAGAGTTTCTCTCGGGATGCAAAGGTCATGGAAAATACATCAATCTCCCGACAAAGGGGCACTGTTGGGAAAGAAAGAGAAATCAAGCAGTCTCATCCATCGGGATAATCATTATAAATAGGCATATTTGTGACAAGGGGCAAAGCATCGATGGGGCAAGAAAATGACAATCCGGATCAATGAGTGACATTCCAGTTCTTCCTTAAATTTGGCTGTGATCAAAGCTTTAGGGGCTAGAAATCAAAGAATGGTTTTGCGAAAAATAATCAAGGTTCATTATCAATCACTTGAAAGAATCTTTTTGCATCATGCATTATTTCAGTGCACCAGAATCGAGCATCATTGCATCACATTTAGGCATAGGGTCTCATAAGCTTTGCATTTGTTCGACTTTAGCGGGCACAGAGCCCCAAAGTCATGTTACTGTTAGCTTTAGTAGGCATAGGGCCTCATAAGCTTTGTTTTGTTCGACTTTAACGGGCACAAGGCCCTAAGCTTTGATTGTGTTAGCTTTTGAGACATAGGGTCTCTAAGCTTTAAATGCATTTTTAATGGGCATAGGGCCCATAAGCTTTGTCTTGTCGACTTTAGCGGGCATAGGGCCTCTTAAGTTTTGTTTTGTTGTAGTTTGGCTTTAGTGGGCCACGGGGCCCCAAAAGTCATGTCTTGTCGACTTTAGCGGGGCATAGGGCCTCTTAAGTTTTGTTTTGTTGTAGTTTGGCTTTAGTGGGCACAGGGCCCCCAAAAGTCATGTGTTGTCAGCTTTTGGAGGCATAGGGCCTCTTAAGTTTTGTTTTGTTGTAGTTTGGCTTTAGTGGGCACAGGGCCCCAAAAGTCATGTCTTGTCGACTTTAGCGAGGCATAGGGCCTCTTAAGTTTTGCTTTGTTGTAGTTTGACTTTAGTGGGCACGGGGCCCCAAAAGTCATGTCTTGTCGACTTTATCAGGCATAGGGCCTCTTAAGTTTTGTTTTGTTGTAGTTTGGCTTTAGTGGGCACGGGGCCCCCAAAAGTCATGTCTTGTCGGCTTTAGCGAGCATAGGGCCTCTTAAGTTTTGTTTTGTTGTAGTTTGGCTTTACTGGGCGCAGGGCCCCAAAAGTCATGTCTTGTTAGCTTTAGCGAGGCATAGGGCCTCGTAAGCTTCGTTTTGTTTAGCTTTAACAGGCGGAGGGCTCATAAGCTATACCTTTGTTGGCTCCTATAGACATAGGACCACATAAGCTTTTACATTTTGCTGTCAAGCTTCGGTGGATAACCGAGCTCCACAACTTTTATCCTTTTGCTTTCAAGCTGGCGGATAACCGACTCGCAAGCTTTTAATCCTTCCCTTCAAGCTTGGCGGACAACCGACTCCAGAAGCTTTCAACTTTTCTTTCAAGCTAGGTGGATAACCAACTCCACAAGCTTTTTACATTTTGTTGTCAAGCTCGGTGAGATAACCGACTCCACAAGCTTTTATCCTTTTGCTTTCAAGCTTCGGCGGATAACCGACTCCGCAAGCTTTTGATCCTTCCCTTCAAGCTTCGGCGGACAACCGACTCATAAGCTTCCAACTTTTCTTTCAAGCTTCGGTGGATAACCGAGCTCCACAAGCTTTTTACATTTTGTTGTCAAGCTTCAGGTGGATAGCCGAGCTCCACAAGCTTTTTATCCTTTTGCTTTCAAGCCGGCGGATAACCGACTCCGTAAGCTTTTGATCCTTCCCTTCAAGCTTGGCGGACAACCGACTCCATAAGCTTTCAACTTTTCTTTCAAGCTTCAGTGGATAGCCCGACTCATAAGCTTTTAAACTTCTGTCAAGCTTCGTGGTCACCGTACCCGTAAGCTCGCTTGTTCAAGCTTCACGGACAAGCGACTCCGCAAGCTTTTTATCTTTCTCGCTCGAAGCTCTGCGGGTAGTCGATCCCGTCGACTTTTAATTATGCATCTGTTTACTTGTCGGTGAACTCCGGCCAAAATTGGAGTTCATGTCTTTACAGTTTCTTATAACGATAATAGGTTAAGCTGCGGTTACACCTACTATCTAATAAGAAACAAGTAAAAGAGGGGCATTGTGAACACCTAATTTTGTCAGGGATTTTATCATTTTAATTAATATACTTGAAAAGAAAGAAAGAAAAAAAAAACAAAAGTACCAATTTGCAAGAAAACAAAAAAAATTATTTTGTTCATGCTCATGGCCTAATTTCTTTTTGGTTGCAAGTCCTTTTTGAGTCCAACAAAAAAAAAAAAAAAATAAGAAGAAGAAAAATTTTCTGAATCTTAAAAATAATAAAAAATGTCTTCTCCTATCACCATGATTTTTTTAGGAAGAGTCAAATGCGTTTTACACCATCTTTTGGTTTGGACTCCTTTTTACACAAAAATGGCATCTGATACACTTTGGTCCTCTGCACCCAAATGCGATCTGTGGCAACACCCCACGATGCGGTCCCTTTCCTCCCACTGGCCACCAGAGATGTTTGTCATCTTCTCCCTTTGATGCCAATATAAGGGGGCCTGAAGGAAAAGCGGGGGTGAACAAGCGAGAGGGGTTTTTTCAAGAAATTTTTCGATATCTTTCTCCCTCATACTCTCCCATTTCTCATCATCTTTTCTCACCTTAACACCAATAAACACTACACATCCCGTAATGGCGAGCCTAGCTACTCATAAAACACGATCCAGAGACACCCACTCTTGTTTCTCTTTTCCCTTTACGAGATCGGAATCTACAAAAATGAAACCCAAACACACCACAAGCAAGAACATCAACTTGGTATTTTCTTCATCTTCCTGTATCTACGACCAGAACCAGCTTTCTCTTCTGCTTATTCTAACCAGCTTCTGAACTTCAAAGCCACTCTCCCCACAACCCAAACATCATCAGCCCAGAACCCATCTCCTTCTTCCTCTTAAACTTCAACTCTTCCTCCTCCTTCATCCTAGCCTCAACCGTGCACCGCCCAGACTCAGACCACATCCTGTTTGCGCGAACCGGACCCGGTCCGTCCTGCCCGCGCCGCCACCAAGCGAGGGCTCGCAGGTGCCGCCGCTCAGCAGAGGGGAAACCACGAGCGCGCCGCTGCTGCGCACGCGTCCGCAGCGCGCGTCCCGGAGCTGCTGCTCGTCGATGCTGCAGAGGAGGGGTGCGTCACCACCGTGTGCAGAACCGTCACCCACCGTTCCTGTTCGCCACGCTCAGCCGTCAACGTCCTCCTTCCCTGCTCCTGCACTTGGTAGCTTCTCAGCTTGCTTATAATGGTTGTTCTGATTTTTAAGTGTCTGCTTAGGATATTTGGTCTTAGGTTCCACTTTTTTCTTAGGGTTAATCTGCTTGTTGGTCCTAGAATGGCATGTGGGCTTATAAGTTGGCCCAACCTTAAGGTTTGTTAAGATAGAAACCAAGAAACTTTTGATTATGGGCCAATCAGATTTGGGTTTAATTTTTTTATTATCTCATAAAAATGCATCTTTGCAAAGAGAATAATTTCTTGTTAAAACAAAAAATCTCCTAAAAAAATATATATATTTTTAATTCACGCAACAATCTATGACGTTGATGTATGATCTTTCATCCTCAAGTGTTGTATGAATTGTAAGGGTTTATCGTATAGCTCCGCTATCTTGGACTATATGCAAAAGTGAATTTATTACGAAATAAAATCCTTTTCAAACGGAAAAACCAAAGATCGGATCTTTATCAAAATTAAAATCAACCAACCAATCAAATCTTTTCGAGAGAACTACGTGGCTTTGAGTTTCCCATCGCACCCGGGAATACGTAGGAGCAAGATAAATCATCTTGTCGGGCCAAAACTAAATTTTCCCTTTTTATGTCTCTTTTTATGTTAAAATTAAACTTGTCTGTTTTTAGGGATGCTCTATGGACACGGTGCCATGTTCAGTCCCTTAGATTTGAGGTTGCCCTCTGGACTCATGTGTCATGTTCAACCTCATTTAGTTTTTATAAATAATAAATTTAAAAAAAAATGAAAAAATTAATAAAATTTAAAATATTACAAGTTAAAAAATAATTCTTTCTTGTAAATAATTTTGGGGTAAAATAAATATTTAAAATGTTATTAAAATGTTTTTGCACAATTAACTTGAGGTACCGTTTTTAAACGGGCGATGTGGGGTGCTAACACCTTCCCTACCGTGAATCCGACTCCAGAATCCAAATCTCTTTTTTTAAAAAAGACCAGTTTACCTTTAAATAATTGGGTTTTCTAAGATTTTCCCAATAAAAATCTTAGTGGCGACTCCTCTGTTTTTACCTTTCTTTTCGCCTCCCGGACGGGACTGGTCGTGACATTCTTGAATCTGGCCATGAAGTTGCGCAGGATTCATTCTTCTCCCGCCCGAAGTTCACCGGGGAGGCCGAGGTTTTCTGGTGGGCTCTGCTCGTGGCAAACCGAGCACCGAACCTCATTTGCGAATGTGTCAAAAAGAGTCCACCGAGGCTGGGGGTAGTTTGGGTGTACCAAGTCAACGCTGCCTCCTTCGGTGTGGTTGGGAAAACTTTGCACAGGACAACATCGTCGTCCGTAAAAAGGTACATTTGCGTGGTGAAGGCGTCCAAGTGGCGCTCGGGATCCGAGGTGCCATCATATTTGTCAATGTTGATGGGCTTGTAGCTGGCTGGCAAGGGGACCCCCATGATATCATTCGTGAAAGGATGCCTCGGCTTCCGCAGGCTGGCCCTGTCATTAAGTCTGTTCGTTTGGAGTGAAGATTCTGTGGCCTGCTTAGGGAATCACTCTTCCTCTGCACGGTTGTAGTGGTTGGAAGCCAGAAGGCGAGTACCTCCTTCACGATATAATTTACTGCACCCCTCAACCTCGGGAGGCTGGCGCTCTCTTTCATGTGAGGAGGGAGGCCGAGCCTCTCCCTACTCGCCCTCTCTCCCGACGGTCATTCTGCAGGCGGATTTCTTCATTCTCCCTTCTTAGCGCTGCGACACTGTGCGAGAAGCTCCTGAATCAGGTTGTCAGTCATTCCCCTCGGGCCTACGGACTGTTCTCCATTATCTCCGTTAACTCCGTGGTTGGCATTCCTTGGCTCCTCCCTCCTGCAATTTCCGCTTCTCGTCCTCACCATTTTTGTGTGGTATGGGAAAATGTTTGCTTCGATTCCCACAGACGGCGCCAAATGTTCCAGCCAAATATCTCGGGTATTGAATACTCGGCCGAACGAGGATTAGTGGGGTGTTTTTGGATTGTGCTTGACAGAATGTGGATTCTGCTCCTACGTATCCAAAAGGGAATCAAAGCAAAACGTAGTTCTAGAATGAGGGGTAAGTCCCCTATTTATAGTTGTTCTCTCAGGATCAGGCTCCGAAATAAGCGGAGGAATATTAGGATCAGATCGCGATCATGGGGAGAGATATCCGGAGCCGATTGCCGGAGTGGCATTATGGCGGCGAGATATTCGGCCCGATTAGGCTGGATGGATAGCTTAGGGCCGAGTAGTTATTCTCGGGTGTCGGTGTGCTTGACGTGTCCTCGGCCGGAGGAGTTTGGGTCAAGGCCCATTCGCGAGGGTAAGCTCGGTTGGTCCGATGTATAGACGAGTTCTCGGTCTTACATTCTCGGCCAAGACAGATTGGGGATAGTGAGGATAAACACCTCAACACCGAGGTATTTTGTGAGGTGCCATGAAAAAAAAATTATACTTAAAAAATTTAAAAAAACCTTGATGATGCCTTTAAGTCGCCATGCTTCATTCTGCCTAACCACAATATTTGGATCAGTTGAATGCTTAATCTGAAGTTCATCTCTCACGGCCTCCATACTAACATTGTGATTTGTAGTCACTTTCTCACCAATGAATGTGCCAGATTTGTTGTCAATTGGAACCAATTACGGCACTTGAGTCTCCTACATTAGCAATATAAAGTGTCCCTTTCCATATAATACCAATCAAACAACATGACCCAGTTATTTGAATTTCCAGCGATGGGGTAGCAAATGGGTTTGTTGCATAATCTAGAAAACCATTCTCGGTTCGCTCAATAGCTTCCTTGAGAACATTACCAGACACAGTACCAGCCACCTCAGTAAGATCTGTAACAAAAAAAAAAACTTGTTTATTAACTGCTTAAAGCAATGCATGTCGATGAACATAACTAAGATGCAATAAACATTTGGTTGCTTTAATTTTGGGTACATGTTTTCATTCCATCTTTCCAAATAATATATAGATAAGTAAATAAATAAATAAAAGATCATTCATATTACATGCTGATATGATTTATTTCCATATTGCATATTCAGCTATTAATAGAAAAAGACAAAGTAGAGTTGTATGGGCAATGGAACTGAACAGAGGAAGTGAAAAAGTACTGACTAAAAAGAAAGGAACCTGCATTATATGTATAATTTTTGCTTTCCCTAATCAAGGATCTTACTATTTGGTTGGGATTTCTTCAGCTAATGTAATTGCTTCTGTCTAGCTCATTGATGGTAAGGTAAACGATCGAAGTCCATTTTTCTCAGTTTTTCGTCATTTTCACAAGAAATGTCATTCTTCTTTCCTGCTGGAGATCATATATGCACTCTCTGTTCTAATGTCATGCCTTTTGATTATTAGGAGTCTATGATTATATTTTTATAGAATTCTCTTTCTTTCTTAGGTAAAGAGGGCTAAAGAAAGAGTATATGATTCAAAGAGAGCAAGAAATATAGTCTAATGAATATTATATGATTTTTTCACTTACTAAGATAACCACCGGCACTGTGAGCATTCTTTATTTAATGAAGATCAAACTTTTAAAGGATGCAGGTCCTAAACTTGATGATAGAATTTAATGGAATCAAGATGAAAAAAGAGGAAACAATGAAGAAGTTTTCAGATACATATTCAAGTGTGGGTGGTGACACAATCACACAAATCATATTTTCATATGAGGAGTTTTGTGATCCTAGCTAGGATCGTTTGAAAGAAGAAATATCATTATTCATTGGATCGTAACACGGACCGTAAGATCCCACCAAAAAGACAAAATTAGATTTAAATATGTATATATAATTATATACATATAAAATAAATAAATAAACCTTAAAACACTAAAATAATCTTAATATAAAAATGTCATATGTAAATCTTAAGTCACAATCTCCATTACATAAAGCTAAAAATTCGCAAATAAAAGAGTCCAACTTTAATATAACAACGGGGATGCTTGAAGACATGTTGATTGAGGAAAAAAAGGTGAAACAGAGAAGAAACAGGGATATAATTGGATCACAAGTAGAGAAGAAAGAATCACTATAATACTCGTGGACTTTTAGAGAGAGGAGGTGATATAGCCATATACTCAGTGCAAATAAATACCAGGTGTTAACAATCATTTCTTTTCCTTTAATCTGAACGGTAATATAGCCGTATACTGGGAAGGATTATTAATCTGAACGGTAATAAAATTAATTTGTGATAAATTCCCCCAAAAAAAGGCATTGAATGTCATTGAAGTTTTAAAATTATTGGTTACTAAGTTACTTTGAAGACTGAAGACTCTTGAAAGAGGGCTGGGTGACTACTAAATTGCTAATAACAAGTGAGAGAAATGCTAGAACAACATCTCTCGAATGGGTCTCTACAAAATTCAAGTGGGGCCCCATGTGAATTAATGGGACAATTTTAAACGATAGGAGGGAGTGTGTTAGAGAGAGTGTGTTCTTAAGACTCCTCTAAAATTTTTTGTAAAATTGAACTGAATATTATAATACTTTGAAACAAATTTAAGTACCATCTAAATATAAATTATCAGAGAAACCTTTAGCATTAAAAGTGTAAGGAAAGGACAACAAATATGTATCAGTACATACAACATATTCACACAACAATATAACCAAAACCATATACTGACTACATGAGTACTTACCAATTACATGTTTGAACAGATGTTCCTTGATGTAAAGGGCAGCCTCAGGCCCATGGCCATTTCTGGCTGGTCTCAATCTGAATGTGATCCTCCATATCTGTATTTGCCTGAATTGCTGCACAGGAAAATTCTCCACAAGAATGCCTCCCACAGTCCCTCCACCACATCAGAGAGTTTGAGGTCTCATCAATCTCATCATCAGAATTGTCGCCATCATTATGATTCTTCTTTTTCTTGCGGCAAGCAGCAAGAAGTTTTTTAATAATACCACTACGACTACGACTGTGTAGTTGCTCCCCATCAGTCAAGAATCAAGAAGTGTGAGAAAGAAAGAAAGTGAAGATTGAAATGCTGAATGGTGCAATGGTGCAGTGTAAAGAATAGAGTAGACTATTTATAGACACAATACTTAACGACTTGACAGAAAAACAGCGATTCTTTAATGTTTAAAAATCTGCATGCAACATTTTTGTTTAAAAATCAGCGAAATCAGCGATTTTCCATATCAAAAAATTAAAAATCAGATATGCCAATTATGGTGAGGGATTGATTCACCTATCCCAATCTGAACTGATTGTTTACGAAACCCAATCGATCCCCAACATGTATCAACTTGAGAAGTAGTTTCCTATTTTCTTTGTAACATATGCAGATCGTATTTTTGTGATGTTTGTGGCTAGCAGGGAAGAAAGATGGATTTGGCTTGTGTCGGAGTCCAGCATGGATGGGGTTAGGGGTAGTCAGGGGAAGTGATGATTTTTGTAAAAAAAGGGAGGTGGGAGGATGAATTTGGGATGGTGGGAAAAATATCACACAATTCAACATAATTTTATAAATAGTTTCAAATAGAGATTATTTAAAATATGAGTACTTTGATAAACGAAAATTCAGTTTTTTTCTTTGTGTATTATTTAAATTATTTTTAGCATATGAAATTTAATAATATTTTCAATAGTTATTAATTACTTATCTAATTCCAATAGCAATTACAACTTTATTCGTAGCAAAGACCAAGGTAAGTAATTTCCAATTTTCTCTCACATTAAAAATCATGATTTCATGGAGTGTGGTGCTATCTCTTTTATCATTTTCTCAGCACAGCTCATCCTTTCCCCGAAGGTTTCTATTTCCTGCTATCATTATTAATTTAAGATTTTCCATTTGATTTTTTTATTTAATTTATATACTTTTATTTATAATCTATTTTATTATTCATGTTTTCTAATCATGGTTGTGGAGAAAAAAAGGGAGACAAGCTTAGGCTTAAATGTTATTCAACTTTCGATTGATTATAATTATTCTTTAAATGGCTCAAAAAAAAATTTATTTTTTAAAAACTGTACAACCATAAATGGTAATATAATTTGGAAGAGATTCCATTTTGACTGGCCATTTTTATTGCCTTAATTCGTCATCACCGTTTTCCGTTACAGCAGCTCTTGAGGAATTTTGCAGCCTTGCTTAGCATTTAGTTAAAAAAAACTTGCACCTTTAGTTGGCCTTTATTTCAATAGAATTCGTGATTATTTCCCTTATAGCATCTAAAGAGGAATGTAACAATCTCCTTTGGTTAGATAATTCTCTCTCTAACTTCAAAATCTCTCCATTCTCTCTACACACAGTCACGTGCCACCACTAGAGCGGGTGTTTTTGAGCCATTTTTTGGCTTGGACCCTTTACTTTGTTTTTTTCCAATTTTATCTAAATAAGTGGTTTTTCCACATAGATCTGGTTTTTTCTTCTTCGCGTTTTTCATGTTTTTCGTCTTCTGTGAGCGGCGGTATTGTTGTTCGTCGTCTTGGTGAGCCGTTGTTTGATTTCCCGTCTTGGTGCGGTGTTTGTTTGATTTCCCGTCTTGGCGTGGTGTTCGTTTGGTTCAGATTGGAGTTTGTTCGCAGATTCATCCTTTTCGGTTTTTAGCGATGTTGGATTTATGTTGTTCGATGGATTTTATCAATTTGAATGAAAGAATATCTTTTTTGTCAAAAAAAAAAAGCATCTAAAGAGGAATTTTATAACCTTGATTGGCATTTAGTTTTAAACTTACACCCTTAATTGGATTTTATTTCAATGTTATGAGTTTTTTTGTTTTTAACAACGCGGAATTTTTGGAGGTTACATTTTAAATGACCCTTTATGATTCTCTTGATTTACT
>JAUPTC010001177.1:0-27951 GCA_030762895.1 Sophora flavescens
ATTTAAATTTATAAACTAGACTTGTTTAGCTTTCCATAGAGGGGTCGTTTGTCTAAATCCGACTTCATTTGGTATTTTAATAAAATCATCTAAGTTGACTAAAAACCGTACGAATTCTGCATATGTTGCTAATGAATGTTGATTGTTGGGTTTTGGGACCTTAGGGTGTAACTTAATTACATGTTGTTTGTAATACTGTGATTTCAATTGGGAATTACTTGTTAATAGTAGTATTGTATTCTAATTGAGAGATTATAGAATGTTCATGTGAATGGTTTATGTGTTTTGTTTTATGTCATTAGTTGTTAAGCGATATATTGATTTATGAGTTAAGTTATTCAATCTTATGATGAAATGATTGTGAAACACCATTTGGCATCCAAAGGTAGTAACCATGCTAATCCTCTCTATGACCATCCTTCAAAACGACGTAAAAGCATCCGCTTTCCTGAAAACTACTATGTTTGCTAATCTGTAATGTTGCATGTGAAGTTGCATTTCTTTGTTCTATTTTAACATGCTAGTATGTTACATGGATCTTTCCATCTTTCCTTATTATCACTTGATGAAGTTTAGACATATGACTTGTTTTCCTTATTGTTTTATCAGAAAATGGATCCGACTAAATGTTTTGAGACAGCCATCCATATAGACCAGTGCGATGATCTCATCAACTTAAGAATAACGATCGGATTCACATAATGATAGTTAAGGCATAAACTAATCATTACTAAATTGTTCTTGTGTATTGGTAGGATTTGATTTCAATCCCGCGATCATTCTACCGTCGTTGGGGACAAGAAATACCGCGTGTTGTGACTATTGAAGACAAAAGCGGAAATTTGTTCAATGGGAATATAGTAATCCATGAGGATCGCCCATATTTTGCAACAGAGACAAATGGTATCAGGGAGTTGTATTTGTTGTCCACTGGTGCATTGGCAAAGTTTAAGTACCTTGGGGGTTCTCGTTTCTACATGTTCATCCCTTTGGAAGATTGACGAGTTTTGATATTTTGATTAGTACTTATTGATTGTGGTGTGTTTTTTTATAAACAATTATTAAACTTGCGTTAACTAATGTATATGTTTTCTTGATCATATTGACTGTGGTGTTATGGATCGTTAGTACATCATATTTACGTTTTCTATTTATTCAAAAAAAATATTGGTGTATTTTGTTTATATCAGAAATTAAAAATCAATGGGGTAATAGTTGAAAAACAATATTTGGTCGCAGATTAAGTTATATGAAAATTTAAAAAAAAAATCAAAATTTGCGACCGAAATAGCGACCGAATATCGGTCACCAAATGAGGTGAGCTGAGCATGCGACCAACTATACGGCGATCGAAATATCGGTCGCAAATTTGCGACCGAAATGAAGTTCGGTCGCTAAACATTTAGCCACCAGGGTTTCTGCTACCCCCCTAATTCGGTCACTAATTCGGTCGCCAAACTATATAGCAACCGAATTATCATGTTTTATGACCAAATCTTGGTCGCTAAAGAGGTTTTTTTGTAGTATCGGCTCAGTTGATATGTCACTACGGGTGATGGGCATCACGACTGACCGTGACAGATTCTGACTTTTCATTCTTCCGTGGGAAATTCGTCCCAAATCCGTTGGAAAACAAAAATAAATCTGTCCGAAATCCGTCCGAACAATAACCAACAAAATCACAACATCCGTCCCAAATCCGTTGGAAAACAATCCCAAATCCGTTGGAAAACAAAAATAAATCTGTCCGAAATCCGTCCGAACAATAACCAAAATCCGGATTTCCACGTGGTCCATATTCCGTCCGCAATCCGTCTGTAAATATTTTCGGACAGAATTTGGGACGGATTTTATAATTTCCCACGAGGCTTTTTCAGACGGGTGCCATTCCGTCTGAAATCCGTCTGAAATGAATTATCCGTCCGAAATCCGTCTAAAATTTGTCCAATTTTCATCCGAAATTTGTTTGAAATTCTGTCCGAAAAAGATGGATTTCTAGTAGTGATGGAGATGGGTGGCCAAGAGAAGAATGGGGATGGGTGACAGAGAAGAAAGAAAGGTCCATGGTTTTTGTTTAATTATAGGGATGAAGATGGAAGAGAACAGAGAGAGAAGATAGGTTGAGAGGGATGATTTTACCTTGAGAAATGATGATAGGTACATAAGTTTTATCCTAAAGTTTATTGGGATGTGTAGATTTTTAATGAAAATCTTTAACATATGATTAAAGTCGTTATCACGTATTTAAAGGATCGGAGTCATTTTCACTCGAGTTAACAACATGGTTAGGGTTGATATTTTGCAAAGCTATTCCCAACTGAAAAAATCCTGCAAGAGCTGTTGGACCTTAGGAATCCTAGTAGGTTCAGTGATGATTCATGACATGTTCATACCACCAGTGAATTCGTTGATATTTTCGCAACACATTCAATCCAGAAATCACCGGTTCTTACTGGCATTTCTTTGCAAATTATTGAAATAAGCAGGAACAATTACCACAACGTTTTTCACGGAATAAGTTTCTTCTACCTCACTCTTCTTGGTCAGCGCCATAGAAGAGATATCTTCAACTGAGAACTTCATCTCATCACCCTCGTCACCTGCATTAGAGAGAACTTTTAAAGGCCACAACTTCAAGTCATCACTAACGGTAACGGATGGGTCAGAGAACATAAGACCAATCAAACGCTTGACGTCGGAAACCTTGTTTTGTCGACTCATGACTACTTGGTTCTTAGTAGCATTGCCAATGAGCCTCTTTGTCGGTGAAAGAAACATAGGAGGAGGTGGTTTGGTTACCTATCTCATCTGGTGAGTATGACATCCCATGTGGAACGAATGATTAGTTGAGAGAGAGGAGATGCAAAGGTTCAATATGTATCGTTGCTTGATGTCACCTCCCTCAATCTTGGGTGCCACATTACTCACCATGTCATGATCATTTTTGGTCACTTAATTGGCACGTAGAACCGTTAGTAATGGTGTTGGATGGAGATTAATGTTTAGGCATTATTTGTTAAGGTTTGTAAACATAAGGGGTTTATTTGATGGAAAACAATTAATATAAGGGACCAAAATAATAATTTGGGTGCCACGTCACGTACCACTTCATGGCCACTTCAACACTTAACAAATGCATAGGATCGTTAGTAACAACTTGGACGAAGATTATCGTTTAGACTAACATGATTAACGTTTGTAAACATATGCAACTTATTTTTTCCAAAAACAAGTTATAGAACCAAGTTAAAAAAAAATTTAGATAAGTCGTCAAAAGACTAATTTTGCTAATAAAATAATGTATTGATATTGCTTTATCCATGGCTATAACAATGTTAGTTACAAAAAATAAAATAAAAAAACTTAGAAAGAGAGTCGTGGATCAAAAGTTCACCACACTAACCGATGAACTCCTAACTTTGAAAACAAAAATTATTATAAAAATTACACCTAGCATGATATATATATAATAATGCATATAATGAGAATATATTTTATTTAAAAAAAATATGAGGATAATAAATCTTAATTATATAACTATATATAGGGATGTCAATGGGGCTGGGGCTGGGGCTGGGGCGGGGAGTAACCTCCCTCTCCCCGTCCCCGTCCTCTATTTTACTCCCCATCCTCATCCTCATTTCCTGTTCCGGGGAATATTTCTCCCTCGTTCTCATTCTCCGCCTCCCCACGGGTAGGACAATTGGTCCAAACCCAAAGCATAAATTTCTCGTTGTCGATACCTATCTTATTGCAATCCTTTTTTAGATTGCATTAAATTCACTCAACTCTACCTTATTGTTGTCGGTGTCATCGAAGATGTTTGATTCCTTTTCTACACTCGCTTTTCAAATTTCATAACCCTCAGTCGCTTTTGCTTTCAAGAGTTTTTAAAAAATCTGTAAAAGGGATTTAAGTTAATAAAGTAACAAGTTTGGTCGTTGTATTTGAGGTTACAGCTTCTGATATAAAGTTATATACATAAGTATATATAAAATTACAAAAGTAGGCTTGTGTGTGTATTGCCTTCGGGGGATTTTCTCCCCCATCCCCATCCCCGCTGGAAAAAAATCCCCACCCACGGGGCCCCAAATAGGGACAGTTCCGTGGGGATCCTCATTTACATGTGAAAATTGTCATCCCTAATCATACATTGATGGTCAATATTAAAAGTTGTTTAGTGATAAATTGACCGATTAAAAAAGGCATATAATTTATCTTTTAATTTTAGCCATTCAAATAAGATTGGATCTAGTGATCAAGATTCATTGTTTTCTTTCTTGTGATATAAAATGTCCTGATTGATTAATTTGAAGAAATAAGCATTTGTTGACTGATAGAGGTAGTTTGAACCAATGTTTTAAAAATCGAACCGATGATTCATTTGGGTCATGATTCAAATGGTTCAAATGGTTCAACCATGATGATTAATAAATTAATAAATAAACAAAAAAGTACTAAATTGAGGGTAAATTAAAAATTAAATAAATATAAAATCCTTTTCAATGGTTCAACCCAGCTCAATTGATGGTTCAAAGCGATCCAACTCCAGTTCAATCCGATTCAACCAATTTTTGGGTGGTTCAATCAAATTATAGTTCAAAAGACTGTACCGAATCACCAAACTGATCGGTTCACGATTGAATCGTCCAATCCGGTTTTCAAACATTGGTTTGAACTCAGCAGTTCAAAATTAAAGGTTTGAATTCAAAAGATATATTAACCTTCAACCAAAATTAATCTCATAATCTGATTCTTGTTTTTAAAGAAACGCACAAAATACTTGTATTCGGCTTATTGTTTATATTGGGTTTACCATATTTTAATCAGCGAGAATCTTGCGGTCATGTGTTGTCCTTTTTTTTCCACATGTGTTGTCATGTTTTTACTTACCAGCACAAACACTTTTCCTTAATTATTTGTACATGAAAAGGAGGATTCGAAGGAGAAGGAATGCGCACCGGCTAATGTGGAGTCTGTCTCAACATAATATTCCCATTATCTGGATTTAATTATTTGTTAAGAGTATTGTTATTGATTTTTTTCAATGAATAATATTTACACTCGATAATTGGAAACTAATCTTTTTTTATAGGCAAAAGTTTAGATTGGGGGAAGACACGGTCCCTTACAATATAGGAGATCTATGAATCAAACTCAAATCATAATTAGTGTGAATGAAAGGCTTGATTAGATGTGCCAACTCTTGTTGGTGGAAACTAATCTTTTTGAACGCGTAAAAATCATTGAAGTGAATTTGTCTCCTTTTTTTTGATAGAAAAGGAGAACATTATTTAACAGCCCGAGGGCCTGTGGGAAAATATCCCTTTACAGTCATTCTCGACAAACATAGGCCCCGTTTGTGAGAGCTTAAATAAGCTCCTTATGACTTATCTTCTGTCATAAGCTCTTATGACACGTGTTTGTCAGAACTTATCAAAAGAACTTATGACATTTCATAAGTTGTTTTTACCTTATTCTCATAAGTCAGGGAAACTAGCTTATGAAAAAATAAAAAGCTCCTTATGCGGAGCAACGAGCGAACATTTCACCCTTCGAATCCCTCCTCCTTCGTTTTTCTTTCTTTTTTCCCTTTTCTTCTTCTGCTTCGACGAGCTCCTTCTTCTTCCGCCAGCGAGCTCCGATTTCAACACACAGCTCAGGTTTCTGTTCCAATCATGTACTGTCTTCAGAATATCCCTCGGTTCGTTGATCCTTCTTCCTTTTCTCTACTTTTCTCTGTTTGGTTGCTTATTTGTTATCTAAAATAGAATTAGATTCCTGGTTTGTGATTACTAATACTCCCCCTTTTTTCTCTATTTCTTTTCATTTTCCATATCCTCTGCTTTGCCCTTCCAAAGAGTTACGCGCCACCCCCAAGAACCCTCCTTTCTCTGCTATTTCCCTTGTAATTTTATAAAAAAAATGTCCATAAGCACTTATATAGTAATGTATCCAAACGCCTTAATTTTGTATAAGTGCTTTTGGAAATATGCATCCAAACGCACACGACTTATTGAATTCAAGCTCTTATGGCATAAGCTCTTGTACCATAAGACCTTATGCTATAAGTGCTTAGTTAAGTCATTTACCCAAACGGGGCCATAGTCTCCTTTAACAATACTTTTTCATACATATGGTATGAATTAAATCCTTGACAATAAGAATAAAGAATCTAGTTATCTATTATTTATATTTTGTTTAAAAAAAACTTAAATTTATTAACTATTTATCTTAAAGCTCATTGTGTAATTGTGTGTTTCTTTTTTCCCTCGGGTTTTTATAGTTAAATTGTAGAGAAGAAGAGTTGGAGCTCTCTGTCTCTCTGTTTTTTTCTTTACGCAAAGAGTTGGAGTTCTGCTTGTATTCGTTTATGCTAAAAAAAATGATTGGAGAGAGCGGCGTCGTAGCTAATGGAAAGAAAGGGAGAGGGAACCACATCGAAGAGGCGGAATTATTAACTATTTATTTATAGAGTATAATTTGTATATACTTACGGTATAAAAGATTTTAATAATATCTTGATAAATTAATATTATTATTATTTATCTTTTTTAGTTATTAAAATAAAAATATATGTGTCAAAATATTATTGAATGTCAGTGTAAATTTTTTAAATTTGGCAGTGCACACAACTTTAATCCTTATTTATATATAATTTTTATTAATCATTCATAATCTATTATATATACAAAGTTGAATGTCCACAGAGAGAATTCTCTTCTCTAGACGATAACACATCATCAAGCCTTATGTGTCAACACGAGAGCGATTCAAGGAATAAATATTAGTGTACGTTAAATTCCTAAACTGACTTTGATTGATACCTTCAATTTCTAAAAATATTCAAATTCAAATATGGGTAAATCTATAAAATTTCGTCGATACCAGTGAAGCATACTATTGCGAAACTGATACTAAATTTGAAATTAATTATTACGAAATCTCTAAAGGTGAAATCATACGAAAATCAATTAATAATCACTAGTGCAGAAAAGGGATTTCACATCGGAGTTTACACATCGGTTTCTTGAAAACCAATGTGTAAAAAACGAGGCGGTGGCATTTTGAAATTAAAAGCAAAGTATTACACATCGGTTTAGAGATTAACCGATGTGTAAAACATTTCCACATCGGTTATTTCTAACCGATGTTTAAAATTAAAATAAAAAAATTTAAAGTCAGAATTTTTAACATTTAACAACGGTTCTTTACGAACCGATGTGTAAAATAGTGATTAACCACATCGGTTTCTATCTAACCGATGTATAAAATTATAAAAAAAAAATTAGAATTTAAAATTTTACTTTTACACATCGGTTTTAGTAAACGATGTATAAAATTATAAAAAAAATTAGAATTTAAAAGTTTACTTTTTCCACATCGGTTTTACCATAACCGATGTGTATAATATGGTTAACCACATCGGTTTTTCATATAACCGATGTATAATATTCCTAATTTTTGTCATTCCCTCCTTCTGTTCCGCACCCTCTCCCATTCTTCAGTTTAACCCTAAAACAGAAAACACTCCCTCCCTCTGCTAACGCGCGACTTCTTCCTTCACGCAATCCCAGCTTGAAGTTCATCTCCTCTGCTAACGTGCGGCCTCCCAGCTCGCCGGCCTGTCTCGCTTCCGCCTCCGCTCGCTTTCGCTTCTCCTCCGCGTGAACTTCACATTACTCATAAAACCGGTTACTCATCACTTGTCTCCAACCCTACCGCTGCCTCCGCTGGTATGTTTTCTTCTCTCCTTGCTTCTCATTGTTCAATCGCGGTAGGGTTGCCATTAGAGGCTTTTTTTGGTCCTTATTTCTATAACAACTATAGAATGGTGTTCTATGCTTGTGGGGGTGTCGCTGGTCTTGTTCCTATGTGGGTTTGGGTTTCTTGGGTGGTAGTGGTGATGATGGCCATTGGTGTTAGCATTGGTTTGGGTATTGTTATTGTAATTATAATTTATTATTTGCACTGAAAAATTTCTAAACTTTGCACTGATTTCTTACTGTTTTATCTTGTCTTTGGATGGAGTAAATGCTCCTAATTCAATATAATTTGTTGTTGACGTTGTGCTGATGTTCTGCTTTGCTGGGCATATCTATATGCTTTGGTTTTCTTGTCTTTGGTTAGAGTCATTGCTCCTATGTCACTTTAAAATTTGTCGTTGATTTGTTGTTGTTGTTCTGCTTCGCTGGGCCTGGGTAACACCAATCTGATTTTGGAAGTTATACTGCATATTGATGGACTAGCACATACTGACTAGTGGACTGTTTTACTATTTTGAAAGAGGTAGTATTCAAGATGATTAAAATTGTTAAAAGGTTTAAATTAGTTGTCCTTAAATCTGGTTTGAATGACAAAAAAGGGTTGGAAGGGTTTTGAATGTTTAGGACTTATGCTATTGTACTAATTCAAGCTTGATTTGTTTGGGATGTGGGGGAATGCAATTTATCAACCTTGGTTCATAAAAGGTCCTTAAGGAGTTAGTGTGCATTAGGTTGAAGTGAAACAAAATATGTGACGTTGTTATTTTAAAGAAATGTTCAAAGGTAAAAATGACCAGAGGAAAATGGGAAACAAGGGGAAAGTCAAGGCAGTATCATGGCCTTCACCTTTGTCAGATTTTTACTTTAAACTTAAAAGTGCAAGTCTCTATCATCTACCATCCCATTTGTATTCACATGCCCCCTCATAGCTTATGTGCTTCTAAATTTTCTTGTGGCATTTCCTGTTTCGTGACAGACGCAGGTTGTTCTGTAACATATTATATTTCTTTGTTCTGTAATTGCAGGTTGTGTCTCTTTTCAAAATGACATTTGAAATGTGAGTGTGCCATTGATTTGAATACTTCTCGAGCATTACATGTTCTTTGTCAAACTTCTTTCTAAAAAGCACATTTCTTTGTGACAGATATACAACTTGTGTGGTACCAATAAGTGCCTTCTTCATGTAAATAGTATTTGTTTGATTTTGTGTATTATTTATGTGAATCACTTCAGAGTAACTTCTTGTCAGCATGCATCTTCTTGTCAAGTGTAAAAAATGTCTAATGCTCGTCTAAATAAAATTTCTAGTAGTTAGATCTTTTTGGCCATTGACCTATATAATGAATTTCTTGCGGAGTTCTTCATACATATCCTATATGACTCATTTTTAAGCATTTCTAACATTTAGCATTTCTACCAATCATTGCCGTTGACCAACTTTCTTACTCTATTTGCAGAACAAGAAATTGACAGGTGTTATTTTCCTGGACTGCGGATTTGATTTGAGGAGTGTCTTTGACTCCGTTGCATAGTGCTACTGCCTCTGGTTTCTTCACTTCTCTGTTGTCTTTGCACAATAACAACTAGACGTGTCTCTCAGAAGGTACGTTTTGGCTGAAAAGCTTTCATTGGAGTTTTAATGTATTTTCTTGAAAATTTATTTGATTCGAGAATATGCCCACAATAATTAGTAAAGCCTTAGTTTCCCGTTTGAGATGCAATACTAATGAGCGTACGTGTATGTGCTTAATGTACCGCTCATTGTGTTGGATCTTGAATTGTCCAAAGTTGGACAGTTTGGGGAAAAAAAATTCTTAATTCAGTTAAAATAGTTATTCATTGATTCTAATGTTATATACTTGATGAAAGTTCGGATTGATACATTTCCTTTCGTTCTCCGGGTGCATACTTTATCGTGGTGGATGTCATCGCGTTCAAGTAGTGTACGTCGGAGACCGCAGGGAAATGCTGTCGAAATTTTGTCGAGTATGAGCATGAGAGTTAAGGACTAATTGTTAACCGAATGTTAAAAAAGTTTCTTCTCGAATGGGATAGGGCCATACCCTGTCATAAGAAGTGGTTGATGAATATGTTGGACTGAGTACGAAGGTATTGGTTTAGTCATGGATCGCGGTTGGATGAATGATAGACGGACAAGTGATGAGTATGAGAATGGAGTGGAAGATTTTCTACAGTTTGCAAAAACAAATGCTCCTGATAGTGGTAACAGAAGGTTTTATTGTCCTTGTGTTAACTGTTTGAATGAGAGACGACTAGAAGCTGAGGAGATACGTGATCATCTTATTTGTGAGGGGATTTGTAAGAGTTATACAACATGGATATGTCATGGTGAATCGTTAGACAGGCCGAGGGTGTCGGATAGAGAGGAAGTTGATGACGTGGAAATGGACGATGGACTAGAGGACATGATCCGTGATGTTGGGCAAGAGTCTTTTCGGCGTGCACATGTGTATGATACTTTGTGCAGTGATGCGCAAGTGTCTTTGTATCCGGGGTGCACTAATTTCACACGGTTGTCAGTGGTGTTAAGATTGTTCAATGTGAAGGCGAGAAATGGGTGGAGCGATAAAAGCTTTACTGAATTGCTTGAGTTGTTGAAAGAAATGCTTCCAGAAGGCAACACATTGCCATCTCGAAACTATGAGACGAAGAAGATATTGTGTCCGATGGGTATGGAGTATAAGAAAATACACGCTTGCCCCAATGATTGCATATTGTACAGGAAAGAGTTTGAAGAGATGCACGAGTGCCCCAGGTGTGGGGTATCACGCTACAAAGTGAAGGATGGTGATTCTAGTTGTGATGTGGTCACCAAAGGTCCTCCTGCGAAGGTGTTATGGTATCTTCCCGTGATTCCGCGGTTCAAGCGATTGTTTGCTAATGTAAATGACGCAAAGAACATTAGATGGCATGCAGATGAGAGGAAGTGTGATGGACAGCTTCGCCATCCGGCCGATTCTTTGCAATGGAAGAGAATTGATAGTTTGTTTCCGGATTTCGGCAATGAGCCCAGAAACCTCAGGATTGGACTTGCTACCGATGGAATGAAACCATATGGAAACTTAAGTAGTATTCATAGTTCATGGCCTGTTCTCCTTGTAATTTACAACCTGTCTCCTTGGTTGTGCATGAAGCGCAAATACATTATTTTAAGTATGATGATTTCGGGTCCTAAACAGTCAGGAAATGATATTAATGTGTATTTGAGTCCCTTGATTGAAGACTTGAGATGTTGTGGGATGAAGGCGTTGATGTGATCGACGGGTATTGCCGTGAGACATTCAAATTGCGTGCCATGTTATTTTGCACCATCAATGACTTTCCAGCATACGGGAACCTGTGTGGGTATAGTGTTAATGGGCATAAAGCATGTCCAATATGTGAAGAAGGCACATGTTACCATCAACTGCAACATGGAAGGAAGACGGTTTACCTTGGGTATCGGAGATTTCTCCGACGTAATCATCCTTATCGTAGATTGAGAAAAGCTTTCAATGGACTTCCGGAGAATGAAATTGCTCCGGTGGCCTTGACTGGAGAGAAAGTTTATGAAAGGGTGAACAACACTAATGTTATCTATGGGAAGACCCAGAAGAAGTCTACCGAGAATAAAATATGGAAGAAGAGGTCGATCTTCTTTGATCTTCCAAACTGGTGCAAGCTTGATGTAAGACATTGTATTGATGTGATGCATGTAGAGAAAAATGTGTGTGACAATTTAATCGGAACGCTTCTCAACATTCAAGGCAAGACAAAGGATGGTGTGAATGCTCGTCTGGATTTAGTTGTGATGGGTATACGAGAGCAGTTAGCTCCACTTAAAGTGGGGGATAAGAAAACTTATTTGCCCCCAGCATGTCATACTTTATCAAAAAAAGAGAGAAGAAGTTTCTGTGAATGTCTATGGGGAGTCAAAGTGCCACAGGGTTACTCTTCAAATATCAGAAGACTTGTCTCAATGAAAGATCTCAAATTAGTTGGCTTAAAGTCTCATGATTGTCATGTCTTGATGCAACAACTACTACCGGTGGCCATTCGTGACATATTGCCTAAAAAAGTCAGACATGCCATTACTAGGTTATGCTTATTCTTCAATGCTATATGTAGCAAGGTCATTGACACTAAAAATTTGGATGAGTTGGAAAATGAGGCAGCCATTGTCTTGTGCCAATTGGAGATGTATTTTCCACCTTCATTTTTTGACATCATGGTTCATTTGATTGTTCATCTAGTGAGGGAGATTAGATTGTGCGGCCCCGTTTATTTAAGGTGGATGTACCCGGTTGAGCGATACATGAAGATCTTGAAAGGATATATGAAAAATCCACACCGTCCCGAAGCATCTATTGTTGAAAGGTATGTTGCATAAGAAGCTATTGAGTTTTGTACAAACTACATGTCAGAAGCGGAACCTGTAGGGCTTCCGAAGTCTCGTCACGAAGGAAGATATGATGGTAAGGGTACACAAGGTATCACTGTTAAGAGCATGGATCAGGAGGAAGTGCTTCAAGCACATTTGTATATATTGAATAACACTGATGAGGTTGAACCATACTTATGTGAGCATAAAAGCATCATCAATGAAACTTACCCTAGAATGAATGAAAAATGGTGTTTGAACAAGCATAACAAGACTTTCTTGAACTGGTGGTTTAAAGAAAAAATTGCAAAGGATGGTATTGCTTCTGATACATTAAAATGGCTAGCACAGGGGCCTAACTTTGATGTCATATGCTAGAGTGGATACGATATCAATAAGTTTTCCTTCTATACAAAGTCCCAGGATGACAAAAGTACTATGCAAAACAGTGGGGTTATGGTCATCGCTGAGTCCATGCTTTTATCTAGTTCGAAAGATAAAAATCCTGTTATGGCATCAGTTTCATACTTTGGAATCATTGAAGAGATATGGGAGGTTGATTACACGAAGTTTAGAGTACCTGTTTTTAAATGCCAGTGGGTCGACAGTAACAATGGTGTGCAAACCGATGAGTTAGGATTCAAATTGGTGGACCTTAATAAGGTAGGTAATAAAGAGGAACCTTTCATCATGGCATCCCAAGCAAAACAAGTGTTTTATATCCGTGATCCTTCTAACAAAAGGTGGTCAGTGGTTCTCCAGGGAAAAAACATGTATAATGGTAGTGAGGGAAATCACGATTCAACTCTTGATATTTCTGATACTCCTTCTTTCTCAACACGAGTGCCTAATTTCAATGATGAAAATGAAGTGGATGATGTACATGCTACTCGTAATGATCACCAAGAAGGGTTATGGGAGAACTTTACTAATTGACCACAAAGTAAGTTTAGTTTGATATTACCATCAAGTTTGACATATTATATGTTTACGTTGATATTTATAAGTTATGTTTATGTACGTTGATCGATATTTATAAGTTATGTTTGATATTTATCCTGACATACTAACAAGTTTTTTTTTGTTTAAACAGGTATACATGGCTGATCGTGAGGATATCCCTCCTTCATGCAGCGGGTCGGAGACCCCGTCTACTGGTAGAAAGGGTAGACGTGCCACACGAATGAGGAATTTGACTGCCAACCGTGGTTCAAATCAAAGGATAAGAGTAGCCTTTGATAATAACCTCAATCCTATTGGGTCAATGGCAGACCAGTTTAACAGTTTTGTGGCGACCCTTGCTAGGAACAGGCCTGGTATACTCATTGATAGGTGGAGAGATGTACCGGCGGACGTGAAGGATCAGATATGGGAGAGTATTCTGGTATCTATACTTCTACGTCCTGTGTTTGTCTGTATCTACTTTATTTTTATCTTAATAATATCATACAGTAATTCGTTGATTCTTTTGGTCTTAATGTAGTTGACCTTTGACATACCGGATACGTACGTTATGAAGAAGCGTTTGCTAAAGTATCTTTGGAGAGCGTTGGAGGGCTTTTAAGGCCGACACAGGCGATATACTATGTATTCAATCCAAAAAGTAAAAAGAACCCACTTGAGGTGTATCCGTTTCTTGACAAGGCGACGTGGGATCGCTTTGTTCAGAGCCGACATGATCCCAGCTTTCAGGTTAACTTATTTGATCTGTCTCTAAATTTATGTAATTGCATTAATTTTATTTACTTATGTAATTTAATTGTCTTTTATTTATAACAGGAGAAGAGGAAAAAGGGGCAGAAAAACCAAAGCAAGAATGTCTACCCCCATGTCATGTCTCGTGGGGGATATAAAAAGCTTGTTCAGAAAATGGTTGAAGAGGAAAAGAAAGCACGTCAGGAAGCATCATCTCAGGCGGATCCTAATGCTGAAAATCGTCCAGAGGTTGTTGATCCACCTTCACCCCCACGCCATCGTAAATGGAAGAGGGCCCGACAAAGAAAAACGGGACAATATACATCTGAGGAGGCCCGCCAAGTAGCTGAGAAGATTGTAAGTATAGTTTGTTGTAATTGTCATTTTAAGATTGTTAGCGAATTGTAATGTGACCTGATATTTTATGTGATAGGATGCCTTGGATGATCAGCTAACCCAAGGAACCTTTGTTCCTAGAGGACGCGATGATATCTTATCTGCTGCCATCGGTAAACCAGACCACCCGGGCCGTGTCATTGGTGTTGGATGGGGAGTCGGCATTCGCCAATACCATGGTTCATCTTCACACCAATACCACAGGGATGTTGAAGCAGATAGAGCACGACTAAAACATGAGATTGCAGCTGAACTTCGACAGGAGATGGCCGAGCAGTTTGCCCAGCAGATGGCAATATTGACTTCTATGTCCCAGCAGATGACAGCCGGTGTCCAACCCTTTGTCCAACCCTCTGTCCATGTGAGCACCAAGGGCTCATGTGATCCTCCTCATCATCCTGAAAATGATGATGATGGAGGTGATGATGATGATGATGATGATGATGATGATGATGACGACCCTGATAGGTGTGAGCTGTATGTTGATGATCATCATCATCGCCGCTTAGTGGCATTGGGTAGGGAACATAATAACTTAGGTAATACCATACACCATCGTTTATTACCGGATGATCAGCTGAGGGTCGTTGTTGAGATTATTCGAGATGCTGATGCTCGAGTCCCCGTGCCCACCGAGGAGGTTCAAACAAGTGGGGTCGGGCCCCGTAACTTCATCCTCTGGCCAAGAAGACTGGTCAGCTTTCTTGTTACATCTGAGGTATTCGGTTAGTTGTGTTTTTCTATATTCATAGTTGAAATAATTTATTATTGTTTAAAGATAATGCTTTATTTTTATTCGTTATAGGATGTTGGAAATGATATTGTGCCTAAAAGGTCGGATCTAGGAAGACCAGAGATGTCTGCTCCTGCCAAGGTATTCATTTGACCATTTAGTTAATAACGAATTAAATAACTCAATTATCCGTGATTACTAATATATATCTATGTTGTTTAGGGGATCGACAAAGGGGCACCTGGCCATGGTGATGTTTTTAAAGTTCTGGCTATACAGGTTGTCACCATGGAGAATGACGCAGCCTTGGTAAGGTTGGAACATGATGCCAGCCTTGGTGATGAACTGTATATCCCAAAGAAGGAACTTATGGAGATGGTACTCAATAAAGAAATTGCTAGTTCTGCACACATATCGTTATGGTGCACGTAAGTACATTTTATTTATAAGTTAAGTAATTAATTTTTAAATACTATGATAATTAACATGTTTTTCCAATATATTAGGTATCTGCATCGTATGTTAGTCGATCAGGGTAACCTCGCCCTTTATGGGTTCATTGACCCCATGTTCATTCACGGTGATGTTCTCCTAGCATCAGAAGACCCGGTCACTACCATACGTGATATACTTGCCCGAGACGATCATCAATTCTATCTTGCACCTTATCTCAATAAGTAAGTACCGGTTATTTAAGTATAACTATGTATGACTTAGTCACTAACTGTTCCGCAAATACAGCCTGCATTGGCAACTATTGCTCTTGTACCCAAGAATGAACGTCGTGGTCTTCTTTTGCTCATTGGGAAATAAGCCGACGAATCAACTGAAGACGATCATCGAAACACAAGCATTAAAATACTTTATAATCAGTAATGCAGTTGTTTTAATTATCTAAAATCTATTAGATATACTTTAATATTTTTGTCATGATAGGTCTATTAATGCAACCCACATGTTGCGTGGTGAAATGCGTACTCGGGGTATCAGATGGATTATTCCTAGCGTAAGATATTTATTAGTTCAAATGCATCAAATGCAGTGGGTACAATAATTGATTTCTATTTTATTTAATTCCTCATATTCTAATTGGGTTTCATTTGTACGTAGTCACGTATACAACGTGGATCATGGGAATGTGGCTACTATGTGATGCAGTGGATGTTGGAAATTATCTCCTCCAGGATCACTGAAAGATGGCACGAAGTAAATGTTAATTGACACAATTAGAAGTAATAATATAGATTCGTTATATGTTTTATGTTAGTTTATTACTTAAAAGATATAATCTTTTGTCCAATTAAACTTGCAGATATTCAACAATCCAGCTCCATTATCTGATTCCGACATCAACAACATAAAGAGGCGTTGGGCAACTTTCTTTCTTGAAGTGTACCAACCATAGTTTGTATAAATGTAGTTAGTTTAAACTTATCATGTACTAGCTATAGTGTACTTTTGACTAATCATTTGTATTTTGATATGAAATCTATAATATATCATGTAGCTTTTTGGTTTCTAATTATTTTTGTTGTCTCTGAATGTAATTGAACGTATATATATATATATATATATATATATATATATATATATATATATATATATATATATGTATTGTTCGTAATAAATTCAATATATATTAGTTGTGTTGAGAATATTTACAGTATGTTATTCTGGTATATATTGATCTGCATTACTGAAACAGGGGGAAAGGAATGATAGAAATGTAAATAATAGGGAAAAAAATGAGACTTTACACATCGGTTTTATATAAAACCGATGTGTAAAGTGAAATTTCCCAATAGGATACCAATTGACAAATTAATTTTCCACATCGGTTAAAAGGTAACCGCTGTATAAAATATTATAAACATCGGTTTTAAAACCGATGTGTAAAGTGACAATAAACCACATCGGTCGTTTCAACATCAGTTTTAAAACCGATGTGTAAAGCCAAAAATAACCGATGTGGAATCCCTTTTCTGCACTAGTGAATCATGCAAAATCATGCTAAATTGATACCAAGTTTGAAATTAATTATTAGAACTTATGCTGATCATGCGAGATTGATACCAAATCATAATTGAACAATCATGCAGAATCAATTAATAATTATGCAAAATCATGCGAAATTGATACCAAATTTGAAAATTTCAATTAAACACTAACTTACAGTTATAATATATCGGATACTTGATGTCATTTTATTACAGATTAACTCAAAATATGTGCAATAATCTAACTCAATAACGACCTCAATAAATCACCAATTGCAAGAGCAGGTAAATATCAGAAATTGTGGAAGTATAATCCGTAGAATCAGCAAATATTCGTAAAAATTTGAAATCTGATGTATTATTTTAGTGCAGTACAAACTGAAATTTTAAATGCGCACTCAATTATAAATAGGTATGCTAATACCCAGCTCAATTGCACCAACCCAACATTCCCTCCTCTATTACCTTCTTTACTTTAATTTATTGCCTTCTTTGCTTTATTTGTTGCATATTAAATGGCCGCCCAACGTGTTTTTGCAGGAATGTCAGAAATGCTTCAATTCTGATTCTGATGATAATTGCTTATAGATGATAGTAGTCATAAAATGTGTATCACTTTTGTATTGCTCATTTTTTGTATGATTTTGACAGTTTTGATATGATTGAATGGTTAAGATTTCTGTTTTTCTTTCACTTCTCTCTTTTCTTTGTTTCAGATGTTCCTTCTTTATCTTTTGGAGACTTATCCTCTCAGGCACAACTCCACATTTCCTCCTAACTATACATTTTCTTTGACCATTCTTTTTCTTTGCCCAACTCAATTGAATCACTCCCAATTGAATGTAATTTTGATTCTGAAATTAATATAGTGTTTTTTTAATAGGTCCTTCAAGTTTTCAAGAGCATGAACATTGTGTTGACAAGCTCCATCTGCAACTACCACGACATTAGTAGTGACAACACATTGAGGAATTTGTGCCTCATCCCCACTTCTAACACTTTATGGTACAATTTCTTTCTCATCGTTTTTATTTATATTATCATTCCCACTGGGTCCGTTAAATTTAGCTCCATTTCTTGGGTTCGCTTCTCCTGAAGTGCATTTAACTATGTATTGGTGGCATACAACCATGAATTTAATTGCAACAATGTCCAAAACAATGCTCAAGATCTTCAAGGACTGAAAATGAAACGGGATGAAGAATATTGTTCTGATGTTTGATTTTCCCTCATTTTCTTTCAATCTTTTGTTTTTCTATAATTGTTTATGGCATTTGATTTTAGTTTTTTGCCCACACGAATGTAATTTTTTAGTGGAATGCATTATATAATTTGCTTGTAATATTTTATTCATCTAATAAATGTCAATATATACTTTTTTTTATTTTAGTCCCCGAAAAAATATATTTGCCTTCTCTATACAGGTATTTGTTTAAATTAGTTTGTTGATATTCCATCTCAGTATATACAACCACTTGAGGAATTTCTTTAATAATGTCACTCGTGAACCATTTCTACTTTATTTGATGCTCATTTCAAGAGAGATTTAACATTATACCATCATAAGTTAATTTTCGTGGGCTATGCTTATGTTCTTATAGAAGAGTGAGTGATTCCATAGGGTATAAGCTCCTGGGTATTATTTCGCATTGCCAAAAGGAAATCCTATCAAGTTTGGATATTTAGTAGTCCCTTATGAAAAATATGTTAAGGTTCCCCACATCTTGCTCCAAGGTCATTCATAATCAACAGTGATATTTAATGAATAATCAAAACATACAGAATTAATCATTTTACATCAAAATATATTAATATCTACAAGAAAAATTATTAATATTTAAATTACACAATAGAAGTATTATAGAAATATGTAGACATATGAATTACTATGGAAAATTACACTTTAATATAATTTAAGTACTATTTTTGTAATTTACTGTTTCAGTCATTTTAACATTAATATAATACTTTCTTAATTTTTTATCTTATCATGTAATTATTTTATTGAATCAATTGAAGATTTTCTTATATCTACGTAAATCTAAATTTTATTACCTAATTCATCTAGATTTAATTATATGATAAAAAAAATAAAATTCATATGATTTTTTTTTTCTCTTCTTCTTACAAATTTAAAATTTAAAATTTAAAATCTTAATAACTTTTGACAAATCAATACTATATTCTTATTTATAAACTAGCAAGGATGAATAAATTTTTTTGTTGAACCACGGGATGAATTGTAACATCCTAAAAATTCAAATATAATTATTTTAATAAAAAAAGGATAGTATAAGAGTTTAATATAATTGTTTTCTTTATAATAAAAATCCAGTGGGTTCCACAATAATGTAAAATTGATTTAAAAAAATAAAATAAAAATAAGGATAAGAACCAACCCTGGACTAAATTAATGCGGCAATAATGATAAGAAACATAAGCATAACAATGCCCATGTTGTGTTACCCATTATAAATAGATAGTTTGAGTGTTTTAAGCCCAATTTCGGATAATATGACTAGATACCTAACTTCAGATGGATATTTCGAAACCAAAGAGAACTTGTTTAAATTCGATATCTGCATAAGAAATATAGCCCTATCTCTTAGCTTTCCATATACACCAAATTCGTCCAAATTGGGTTCTTGTTGCTCAAGTTATGACCAAATTCGTACATACTATTCATGTTCCAGCGCCAGAATCGTTTTTTTAAATTCTATCCACGTTTTGACTATCTAAACGTCGGTTTCAGATTTTGTGGTCTTCATAACAGTTGTAGACAATTCTTTTATTTTTCCAACGATATAAAAGTTATAATTTTTGAATGTCTATAACTCAAGATATGTGCGAAATACAGCACCATATGCAGAGTAAGCGGGCTTAGCACATTTTTACACGTTTTGGGCTATTGGGGGCTCTATAAATAGAATCTTAACACTCTTAGGGTGCGTTTTTGAACCCTAATTACACCTAGAAACTCAGAAATGACTAAGAAGAGAGGAAATTCAAGGATTAAGAAGAGGATAGTTGTGGAAGAGGGAGTCTAGGAAGAGGAAGATGATGATAACTATTGGCAAACGTTAGGATTCGCAGTAGGAAACGCTTAGAGCTATTTGGACGTCTTCAAGAGGTGAGTAAAAATACTTTTTACGAACCCTTTCCATGGTATATATGATTTTTTGTGTTGACAATGGATTACCATATGAAATTGGGAGTTTTTAATTGATTTGATGCATATTGCCAGTAACCTAATTTCTAAAATTGGGGGGTTTTGTTAAAAGGGGAATAAGTTGATTAATTGATGCTGTAAGATGCTTATTCATGTATGATATATTGTGATATTCGTGATTGCTTGTTGTTGGGAGAAATTTATTTGTTTAATTCATGGAAAATAGTTTGTTACATGCATGAGACATGACATATTTGAGTTATAATATGTTGGATGATGTTTGTCGTAATACCACCTATGATAGGAGTATCGAAAAGTAATACCACCGTAATGGGGTATCGAAAGTAACATCCCCATATAATTGGGATGTCGAAAAAGAGCAATACCGCCTAAAAAGGGTATCGAAAGTAACACCGCCACACGTTGGGATGTCGAAAAGGGAGAAATACCGCCATGTGCACATGGGAGGTATCGAAATAGAAATGTCCCCGACAGGAGGGTGACATCGAAACATTCCTCATGAGTAGGGGTGGGCAATGGGACGCCATTGTCGTGTGATGTGTGAGATTTATGGCATGCCGGTAATAGACCAATTTAGTTATGAGGCCTTCGAGCCACTTGGATTAATTTAGAATTTACTTGGTATGTGGAATGTGATACAATGAGATAAGTTGTTGTTAGGCTATATGCTATTGAGTTGATGAGATTTTTGTTGTTATTAAAAGTATTCTTTTTATATATTATTTTGAAAAATTAGCGGATACCATGGACAGTTTTTCCGGTTACCGCACCGACTGAGAACAACATTATTTTTCGAAACATTTTATAAATGCATTGTTGTGCACTGGGATTTTATATCTCATTATAAGTGTTGTTTTCAGAACCCGGGGACATCGCTGTTGAGGATCCAGAGATTTGAAGAGTTATCTTTGATTAGCTAGTTGGATAATAATGTAGTATGGTTTAGAGTATTTTGCGGACGACGTTCTTTGGTTTATATGATATTTTTCTCATATTGTAATTAGACGCCCGGTTTTGAGGCTTTTAGTTTTTATTCAAATGATTGGATTTAATAATATTTTTCAATACTTTGTAAATACTATTATTTTATTTAATACGAGGTATTTTCATACTTAGTTATTTGAGAAAAATTTTATGACTTATTTTTTTTAATTAAATGTTTTGAAGGATTTTTATTGAAATTAATTTGGGTTACTAATGTAACGAAGGGAGTTACATGAATTATTATGATTGTTATGATAAAATTATACTTTATTATTTTAGTTCTTTTTTTTAAAGGAAATTAGTACTTTTTTTGATGAGTTGAGATATTTTTTTTTATGAACTGCATTGAGATGGGTTGTTTTTATGTTATATGCTTTTGAGTTTATAAAATTATTGTTGTTATTAAAAGTTTTTTTTTATATATTATTCTAAAAAATTAGAAGATAATAATTTTGTATAAATATATTTCTTTCTCAGTTATTATGTTCTCACCAAATGATTTTTTTTTGAAGGTTTTCTTTTAATTACGTGATAGAAAACCAAATTAAATTCATTTTTTTATCTTTTCCTTGAAAATTTGAAATTTAAAATCCCTTTAAAAATTTAAATATAAAATCTGAATAATTTTTTGATAGATTAGTATTCCTTTATTTCTTATTATCTCCTCACACAACTAATATTTCAAGTTCCATTTATTCTAAACATATTTATTTTATGACTAATTAATTTGAACTTAATTACATGACAAAAAAATAATGTAAAAAAGTTTATTATTGTTTTTCGCCTTCTCCATATAAATATAAATTCAACGTCTTTAATAATTCTAGACAAATTAGTATTTTTTTTGCTGGGAAAAATTAGTATTCATTATCCTCTCACCTAACTAAATCATTAAAGATTATTTATATGAGTAAATTTGAATTTTCTTTTATTAGTTAATTTAATATAGAAATAACAAAAAATGAATAGAATAAACAAAGATAAATATTACACGTAAAGACATGCAAGAGAAAAAATACAAAAAATATGGGAATGAATAATTACATAAAAACATGCTTACGTACAAATTTCTTTTTGACAAATATACTTCTAAATGTTTGGAAGGATCCATGGGATCGGGTGAAATGAAATAATTTTATTCCTCCTAAAAAAAAAGTATATATTTAAGCACCAAAAAATACAATGAAAAAGAAATATACTTTATTAATAATTTTAACATTAATATAGATCTTTATTATTTATTATCTTCATAATTAATTTATTGTAATTTTTTATTATGTAAGTAAATTTGAATTTTATTATACCAAATTAATTTATATTCAATTACATTATAGAAAATAAAATCAAATTCAAATGTTCGTTTTTTCAACTCCTCCTTACAAATTCAGGATTTTAAATCTTAATAATTTTAGGCAAATCATTGTTCCTTATCAATTATCTTCTCACCTAATTAATTTATTGAAGATTTTTAATTTGAGCAAATTTTGATTATCTTTTACCAATTAATATCTATATAAATTGATCAATATAAAAATTATAGATAAAAATAACACACAGGAATGAATATTTACATGAAAATAATAAGAAAAATTTACACCACACATAATACATGATGATGGATATTTTACTTGTAATAACATATGTGAGTGAATTGTTAGAAGAAATTTATATTTTACTATAATTTTAGTACTTTTTTAATTTATTGTCATAAATAAAAATATAATAAACTAAAAGCAAAAATATATATACCACAAACAATTAAACCAATCATATTTATATGTAATGGAATAATCTTAGAATTTAAATCTATTAATATCCATATATAGTTATTAAACCATAATTCATATTGATGTTTTCCCTGTTTGAGGTGATAAATAATGAGGTATTCAACTAACTATTTACAATAGATAATAGTAATTAGTAACTTAAAAGTTACTACATTTTGTGATCCATGATTGAAATAAAATAGTTATAATTTTTGGGACATAATTTCCCATACAATTTTTTTACAAAATAATCTAAAAAAAATGTTTAAAAGTCAACCTATATCCCGTGCATGGCACGGGTTACTATACTAGTTTTTTAAAAAAACAAAATTTAACTGGTAAACTAATTATTAGTCCATATAATCCACAAATTTTTAATTTTAATAAATATTTAACTATTTTTTATTAACTAAATATTTTATTATGTGATGCAAAATATAATTAAACATATACATTCAACATTATATACATATACAACATGTCATAAAATTAAACTATATGATTTGCACAAGTAAATCAAAGGGCCCGGGATAGGTCATGGTAAAACCAAGGTTTACAAAACCGGACCGGCCATCGAACCGGTGAAGGCAGCGGTTCGAGGTTCAATGGTCCAACCGAGGTTGAACCGTGGTTGAACCGGTTATAATTAAATAATATTATTTTAATTTTTAATATAATATTTGTAACAATATTAAACAAAAAAACAACATAACAACTAAAATTATTAAGCACAATTTTTTTTTTATTTTGAAATTAAACTAAATAAATATAAAAATATATGTTAAAATCATCTTCATAGGGAAAACCAACCCAAAATCTACAACTAGCCCACATATGTTAGAAAACAAAAGAATTGGGTTTTGGCTAAGATGTCCCAAATCCTTTTATACTAATTTTTTATTTTTTTTCTAAGAAACCGGTTCGAGGGCACGATTCACTACCGGTTATGACCGGTTTTACCGGTTTTGAACCGGTTTTCCGGTTTTTCCACCGGTTCGATGCTAGGCCGGTTTTCCCTGTGGACCGGACCGGCCAAGGTCCCGGTTCCCGGTCGGACCGGTCGGACCGGCCGGTCCGGTCCGGTTTTCAAAACCTTGGGTAAAACTAAGTGCCCCGTTTAACGGAGAAAGAGCAAGTCGACAATTCAACTCATTAAAGAGTATAATGGCAGGTTGATATAAGAATCTAAGCAAGGGAAGAAGATAAGATGTCTATGTAAATTTGACTAGGAATAACAAGGAAGTAACATATGTGATGCACTAAACAAGATGATGAAAATATTTTCGTGGACTAATGATGGCAATTTAACTGTGTGGTATAAAGTGTAAGCTACCTAATTTGTGCAATTCTCTATTGATCAAAAAAAATAATCTACTGGCTTCAAACATTTTAAAACTATCAGATCTAGAGAGCATGTACATTCATCTCATGCAATATTATAGTACCTTTTTCTCTTAAAAAAATGTAAAACGAAAAAAGGACACTTTATGGAGCACATAGTAGTTACTGCTGGGGATAGTGATAAACGTAGGAAGTTGGATGCTGTGATAAGAATAGAGTAATTCATAGGTTTGATTGCACTTTAACTTACATTACTTTGACGATTAACATAATAGATTAAACAGTCATTTTTCACATTCAAAAACTAGCTTCTACTCAATTAAAAGCCTACAATCTGATAGACATATTTGAATTCACCCATGAACACTAGTCCAGCAACATTCATCTGGAGTTGGTGCACAAAATGTCAATTGTTAACAAAGACATGATCCAGCATCCATAAAATTAAATAAACCAAAACGGAGTTAGTGCACAAAATGTCAATAACACTTCAAACAAAGACATAATCCAGCATCCATAAAATTAAATAAACCAAAACATAAATCCGGAATTGGTGCACAAAATGTCAATAACAAACAAAGACATAATCCAGCATGTATAAAATCAAATAAACCAAACTTAGCAGAATCTTTGAAGACAGATAAATTAACCTGCATATCATAATCAGCCACCGGTCGGGAAGGGTGAAACCAGGGTCTCAATGTGAGTAGTCCCTTTAAACAAAATCCAATAATCAAACTCGAGATACCTGAGTGAATTATCACCGGGATTATAGAGAATGAAGATGCAATGATCGACTTCCAACAAGACTTGACCACTGTTCAACATGAAGATGGGTGTAGGAGTGTATTGAATAGGGTTGGCAACCCCAGCATTGATATCCTGATAAGATATGTTGAGTAATTTAGTCCAAGACTCCGCAACTCCATGATGTTTCATTTGCCACAACACGAACCGATTCTCATTCATCTCATAACAATAACAAATACAATCCCCTAAAACACACAAACTAAGTTTTTCAACAAAATCAAAATCACCAAGAACAACATTAGGCAACGAAAGCACCCCACATGTCTCATTCGCAAGATCAATATAAACAATCACTTGCGCTCCATCCGGTTTAGCAGCAAGCCAATTAAGAGTTCCATTCACAAATTTTGCAAACCGACCATCACAGTCATAAGAAAACCTAATTAATGCCGGAAAACTCTGCATCTTCCTCCAATATTTATCCAAACCCAATGTATAAACCCTAACCATTGTCTTGTGCTCAAATCTCTTAGCATTAGGGTTACAGTAAACTCCAACAGTCTTATAGGTGTCACTAAGATGATCATAACCAAACCCAAACACGGTGAAACAATTATCGTAACGAGGATAAGGGTGACGAAAGTATGGGGACATAGATTCCAATCTAGTTGATGGATTCAAATAGTAGAGGTAAAGCTTATTGTCGGAATCAAAATTAATCCCCCAACAGATCAACCCATTGGTGGATCCAACGATCTTGGAATTACGAACCATATTGAATGATTGGTCATCAAAAATGGGTGGCGATGGTGATTGGTCTTCAATTAGGGCTGGGAGAGGGCGAGACAAGCGGAAAACGGTGCAAGAATAAGGCCGACCCAATAAGCGCGATTGCCGGATCGGTTGATGAACGACGAAGGTGGTTTTTGATGAAATCGGGGTTATGGATTAGAGTTTTCCATGATTTGGTCACCAACGTGAATCGCACGAGTGATTTCACAGGGAGTAAGGTGATGATTGGCGACATGAGCTCGTTTGGAAGTGAACACCAATCGTCATTTGGCGGTGGTGGTTGAGGAACCAAGCGCTGTCTCTTGCTGCTGGCGATATTTTCGTGACTGTACATGATGTCGGGTGCTGCTGCTGAGAGTTAGACAACGAGAAAGTAGGGAACGCAAAATCATATATAAAAGGCTGCTTATATTTATATATATATATATATATATATATATATATATATATATATATAAGGTTATGGATTCTTCCGCGACAACAATGCCTTGTATCCTCTCTTAAGCTAATCGTTGGATTAATCTAACGGTTAAACTGGAATCTTTATCAATCGTTAGATAAATCCTACAGTTGATATTCGATTAAGAAAAGATAGAGAGAGATTATGGCCAGAGAGAATCCATTCTATTGTCTCGTTACTTATTTTCTTATAATAATTAATTACTTAATTTTCCGAAAAATAGAAAAAGTTGTCATGAATGATGAATCTAATTTTTTTTGGCTGGAGATCAATTTCGGTGCCCCAATAATAAATATTATTTGAATGAATTTCAAATAGGTAACAATTTGAATAATATGTGATAGCAATTATGCCAATTAATTACAAAACTTTAATTCACATTTATTATCATAGACAAATAAGTCTAACTAATATATGAATTAATTTAAAATATTGTTAATAAAAGATTGTGATGATTTGTTAATAAAATATTTATTCTATTAGTATTGGTAAATGATTATAATTAGTATTTGAAATAATTTAAAATAAATTTAACTACTAGAATAGGATATGATATTTACTTATTATCTTAATCAAATAAATATAATTAATATTTGAATCTATAAAAATTATTACCTAATAGGACAAAAATTATAATTAGTATTTGAATTATAGTAAAAAAAATTATCAATTTGAATAAGATGTAATATTCATTACACGTATTATGATATGTAAATAAGTATAACTGGTATTTGAATTAATTTGCAAATATTATATATAAATTTTACTTTATTAAACATTATAAATAAATAAATGAACAAAATAACAATCATAATAACACGGGATAAAAACTTATTATTATTTTTTTTTACAAAAAAAAACTTATTATGTTAGTTAAATAACTACAAATGATATTTGGATGTATAAAAAATAAAACCTATATTTAAATAAATTTTACTACTTTTTAATAACGAGTAGCAAATAATATCACAAGAGACATAAAAAAAATAATAGTAATAACAATTTACACCAATAAATATTCATCAATTATTAAAGTAGTAAAAAAATTTTACCTTCTAAGAATTAAAATAAAGTCACCTGCAATTTTAAAGGAGCACCGCTACAAAAAAAATTATACTATAAGTATAGGGAGTAACGATGACATTAATGATAAAGAAAGTATCTATTTAAAACAACAAGAGGCAATGAAAAAAATCTCGTAATAACGAGTAACAAATAATATCACAGGAGGCATAAAAATAATAATAGCAATAACAATTGACACCAATAAATATTCATCAATTATTACAGTAGTAAAAAAAAATTTACCTTCTAAGAATTAAAATAAGGTCACCTGCAATTTTAAAGGAGCACCGCTACAAAAAAAAAATTATACTATAAGTATAGGGAGTAGCGATAACATTAATGATAAAGTATCTATTTAAAACAACAAGGGGCAATAAAAAAATACCCTAATAACAAGTAACAAATAATATCACAAGTAGTAAATAAAATTTCCTACTAACGACTATTTATAGAGGAGGAACTGAAGGGGGGGCTGCTTCAATGCCATTGTGTGTGTGTTGGGGGGCCTGCAGCGCCACGTGATGCACTGTAGGGGAGGCGCCATTGCGCCTGGCGCCTTTGAAGGCGCCATCCGCAGTGGTGCCTACCCCTGCAGTGCGCCACGTGGCACTGTAGGGCAGCTTTTGTCTCTTTTT
>JAUPTC010001178.1:0-27947 GCA_030762895.1 Sophora flavescens
GAATATCGGGATCCTGGGAGGGATCCTATTAAGATAATGCCACACCTGATAACCCAAGTTAGCTACTGTCATCATCCCGCTGGCGTTGCTCATCTAACGGCCATACATATATAGAAATATAGAGGGAAAGAGGGAGACAAGAAACGCTAACATAATCATGAAAATGGAGATGAGGACACATAGAGCAAATAATCATATATACCTATAACACATACAACAAGTAATAAGCAACCATCTTCCGAGTCACATCAACACAGTACATCCTCGAAGTTTACTCTTAGATCAATCCTCTAAGGAGTCTCATTCCTATGCATGTCGGGTGATATCTCTCATCTGGGTATCAGCCCCGAGACATTCTCCTTTCCGAGCCTCATTTGCTCGAGAGAACATCGATTAGTTTGTCCAGGTAACCCTTCCGCTCGCCGTGACCTATAAGAGTGCATCCCTCTATGAGCTCAGCTCCGTTAGCGGTATATAGGTTGTCTCAGAACGTACACCTACGACATGGATACTCGGGGTAAAGTTGGGAAAACCAGGCTATAAAGGGGTACACAACACACTAGGAGCTACCTAATGGTCACTGTGAGCCTCCCGAGTCTAGTTCGTACATCCCCAAGGTCTCTTCATAGACCGGCCCCTCCGTAATCCGTACTCGCACTCGAGTACAACTAACCTCGTATGACTCTCAATCATACGAAACTCCACTTTGGAAAAAATGCAATGCAACAAATATCGCTATGGTTAACACCGGAACCTTCTTGCACATTCACGCTCTCATCACGGATGCCCATACATCCTCGGCATCAAAACCACAATCTCAAGTCATTACCACGGTGTTAACCCTCAACTAAACCATATAGACAAATATTCAGCATATTATCAACCAGTCAACAATTCATATATATAAACTTAAATTATTCATATAATCATGTTCAACATGTTAAATATAGCAGAGATCACATATAATCATGAATCAGTCAAACAATAAAGTAATATGCATTCCAGACAACCTTAACCAACATAAAATTGATAATCTAGAGTTTCAGGATTATAGTTGATAAACCTACAACCACAAAACCTAACACAACATTAAAATATTATTTTATTAGGGTTTAGCCGTTTTCGATTATTCGACAATCCTAGTAGGGTCTGGGGAACCCTGCACACATGCATATATAATTATTTCCTATGCTCGCCACCTCGAAGTTGTCAGTTACTTTCTCCCCACCTTGGCTTATCCGATACACTTGCTCAAGCTTAGAAACGTGTCCCCCCTCCAATCACAGACGCTACAACGTACACTTTGGGGCTCCTCGGTGCTCTAAAATTTGCCTTGACACATGGACAGAGTCCCGACAACACCATAAACCCTACTCTTGAAACAGATTTTCAAACAAAGCTTGAATCGAAAAAGAAAGAAATGACAATGTCGACATGTTAGGGAATCAGGCATTACCTCAGTTGTATCGAAGAATCAATAGTCGTTACTAGTATTACTCGCTGCCCTGATCACATAATCAAAGTCCTAGAATTACCCAACCCGACTCTCAAAATTCATCCAAAATACAAAATAAGCTCATAGAAGCTCATAACCTAACAAGTGCATCCGACAAAGCCATATCAAAAGCGATATGGGCGCACGGAACTACCTTCTCCCTCTCCGTAGTGGTGTCGGTGAGACTCTGCCGTACCAGATCCTCGGCTCCCCAAACCGACTCGTCGCTACTCATAACGGCGCGGCGGCGGCGATAATGATACATCGTTTGAACAGCTCCGCTGCCTCCGACCCCTTTGCACCATTCCAACATGACTCCTCGCCTCTAAGCGGTCCACCATATTCCCTATATTGTTAGGGAACTCCCTCTGACAAGGACATTTCTTGAAAAGGTAACCTCTGTGAATTTAGATACGGGCCGTCCAAGTGACAGTAGGGACCATCTCAAATCCACATGTAGAAACTCACCAGGCCGACGTATGTCATGAAGAATCGTGAATGGTTGACCTGCCATCCACGATCTTCGTGATGGACAATATCAACATCGCCGAATATCAGGATCCTGGGAGAGATCCTATTGAGATAATGCCACACCTGATAACCCAAGTTCGCTACTGTCGTCATCCTGCTGGCGTTGCTCATCTAACGGCCATACATATATAGAAATATAGAGGGAAAGAGGGAGAAAAGAAACTCTGACATAATCATGAAAATGGAGATGGGGACACAGAGAGAAAATAATCATATATACATACAACACATGCAACAAGTAATAAGCAACCATCTTCCGAGTCACACCAACACAGTACATCCTCGGAGTTTACTCTTAGATCAATCCTCTAAGGAGTCTCATTCCTAATCATGCCAATTAACAGAGGCGGTATAGTGTAGTTCTCCGCCTCAATTTCTGGCCTAGCAATCCCAGTTTGCAAACCCCTAGCATTTGGGGCTGCGTAGTCCTTCAGTGGTTTGGTATCCGGTAGATTCGCCATGAGTGGAATGGGAATCAACCTTTCTCTCGCTCTTTGTCTTTGTAGTCTCCCATGTCTTTGAAAGGTCCTTTCGATCTCGGGGTCAACTTCAATAAGATTTCCGAGACTTTGGGATCTTCGCATAAGAGAGAAAAATTCCTGCAAAGAGAGAGGTAGATACGGTAGAAAAAGAAAGAAAGAAAAAAATTAAATAAAAAAAATGTCCAGAAAAATCAATTTTAAAATTAAATTGAAATTCAAGAAAGCACAGTCCCCGACAACGACGCCAAAAACTTGATGTGGCATTAATCCGCAAGTGTACGACTTCGTCGTCAAGTAATAAAAAGATCGATCCCACAGAGACCGTGATCTCAAATAACTATCAATTATTACATCAATTAATCTGGACTATAAAGAGATTTGGAAAAGATTTGGTTTTTAAATGATTAAGTAATAAATCTAGTAATTAAAACGCAATCAAACAAAATTTCAATCAAATCAAATCTGGAGGTTTTCAAATATCAAAAGAGATTCCCAGGAATTGGGTTACCAACAAGACTGCTCATATTACTAAATTGACTATCCCTCTTGTTAATTATCGAAATTGCTTTGAAGGCGAATTTATCCTAAATAAGTTAATGTTCCCTATCGGGATAGAAGAACCGTGCCCAATTAAACCAGCCCCTACTCTCGTGTTAATTGAATTTAAATTGAATCCTTTAAGCTTTGTGACAATTCGTGAATCCTCGAAGGACTGCTTCTAACTCTCGTGATTTAAGTCCTAAGTTCAATCCCTATAGATCCAATACCTAAGTTCACCGTTAGGTTCCTCCTTAGAGTATCTATGACATGCAAATAAGTGCACACCAGATTCACAAGTAATTCATGCAATAGGAATTAAATCGAAAGTAAATTGAAATTAACAAGAAGTAAAACGTCAATTCATAACATAAAACAAATCTTGGGCATAGCCCCAATTCCTAGAAATAAAAACAACTACTCAAGCATTGCCATCTTCATAGAAAGCTTGATTAACAAAAGCATAAAAGAAAACCAAAGAGAAGATGAGAAATTGGAGAAGAAGAGAAATCCTAGTTTTTGCCTAAGGTAGCAACCCAAGTGATCCTATTTTCGAGCCTCTAAGTCCTATTTATAGATGAGGTTAACTTGAATCCCAAACAATTACAAAATCAGATCAAATCGGCTTTTAAAATTCCGGATATTGCGTGTCACGGCCGTGGACATTGTCAAGGCCGTGGTAGATTCTGTCTTGGAAAACTTGGCATTGATGGCACATCACGGCCGTGATGTCCATCACGGCCTGGCCATGATAGAGTCGACTTTTCGTTCTTTTCTTTTCAGCCTTGCTCGATCATGGCCGTGATGGTCTGTCTCGGCTAGGCCGTGATGGCCTCTGTTTGGCTCATTTTCTTGCTTTTCAAGCTCCATCTTCATGCAACCTCCATCATGGTTGATCTTGAACATTTTAATCTTCAATTCTCTGCAACAACACCACAAAACCGCCTTACCCGTTCCAAGATAAAAACTAACAAAAATCAAATTAAAATTGCCTAAACTACATGAAAATGCATGCAATATGATAAAGAAATATGAGTTGTAATCACACTCATCACACACCAAGCGAGGATTGGACATGTTCCATAACTTTCTTCTTCATTCCAGGCCACCAAAACATTTTCTTCAATTCTTGATACATCTTTGTGGCACCGGGATGAAATCTCAAGCGTGCTTTTATGCGCCTCTTCCACAATCAGATTCCTAACTTCTTTATCCTTAAGCACACAGATTATTTCCCCAAACCTTTTGACTCCATCAGTACCTCGCTTAAACTCTACCGTCTTACCTTCTTCTATCATCAGGTTAACCTTTTGGAGGTCTTGGTCTTACGCTTACTTCTTCCATACTAAGTTTAGGAATCCACTAGTGATAGTGACCATTCAAAAACTTATCTTTTTCTAGGATAATTCCATAATCCCAAGATTCAGATCTCTGAATTGTTCGATTAGTTCCAACTCCTTAATCATCATTGCAGACACTTGCAAAGATTTTTGACTTAATGCGCCCGCTATGACATTTTCCTTTCATGGACGTTATTGGAGATCGAACTCATAATCCTGTATGAATTTCATCCATCTCCAATGTATCATGTTCAGTTACTTCTGATCGAACAGATACCTTAAACTCTTGTGGTCACTTAAACCGTGAACTTAGCACCATACAAATAATGTCTCCATATCTTTAATGCAAGCACTATTGCGGTCAATTCGAGATCATGGGTTGGGTAGTTCCGCTCAAGTACTCTTAACTGCCTTGAGGCATAAACTATCACTTTCCTTTCTTGAATGAGTACACAACCCAGGTCTTGATGTGATGCGTTGCAATACACATCAAATGGTGCCAACGGATCTAACAAGACTAATACAGGAGATGTCGTCAACCTTCTCTTCAGCTCCTGAAAACTAGTCTTGCACTCTTCTGTCCACTCGAGCGCCTTTCCCTTTCTCATTAATTGCATCATCGACAACGCAATCTTCGAGAATCCTTCATGAACCTTCGTAGTAACTTTGTCAATCAAAGGAAACTTCTAACTTTGCCCCTTTGTTTTAGGCGGTTCCCAAATCACATTGCTTCAACTTTGGCGGGATCTACAACTATTCCATCTTTTGTTTGTAACATGTCCTAGAAATTGTATTTAGTCCAACCAAAATTCACACTTAGACAACTTGGCATAGAGTTGTTCGTCCTTAAGCACTTGAAGTACAACCCTAAGATTTTCTGCATGTTCTTCTATACTCGAGGAGTAGATCAGATTGTCATCGATAAACACAACGACGAACTTGTCAAGATTCTGGTCGAAAGATTGGATCCATGTAGTCCATGAATACAGCAAGAGCATTACTCACACCCAATGGCATAACCAGGATACTCGTAATGAACATCACCGACTTACGGAGTAGTCTTCCGTATATCATATTCTTTCACTCCGATGCGATGGTATCCTGGTCTCGGATCAATCTTAGAGAACATAGTTGCTCCTTGCAAGCGATCCATCAGTCATCAATCCCGGCAACAAATACTTGTTCTAGATTGTTACCTTGTTAAGTTACATGTAGTCCACGCATAGTCTCGAGCTACCATATTTCTTTTTCAAACAGGCAGGGTGCTCCCCACGGTGAAGCACTTGGTCGGATGAACTCCTCCTTCAACATGTCTTATAAACTGTTTCTTGATTCTGCCAATTTTGTTGGGGACATTCGATCACGGTGCTATCGATATCGATCTAGTCCACAGTACGAGATCAATCGCGAACTCTTTCTCTCTTTTACGTGGCAGCCCTAGAACATCATTGATAAAACTTCGAAAATTCGCAAGCGACAGCGGCGCATCAAACCGGAGACTCCTTGACTTCCAAGGAAAACAACACCATGCGGTCTCTCAATCGTTCATCTCGATTCTTGTCATTGACACGCAATAATCAAGATGCGCTCGAGAGAAACAAAGAATTTTATTTGAACAGCCCAAAATCACATAATTGGGGGAAGCGGTCCATGCCTAAGATAATATCAATTTCTTTGCATAGGCAAGCAGACAAGGTCCACATTGAATTGCCTATTTCCCAAAATAATAGGACAATCTGACAAACAAATATAGTGGTCAATGTTTCACCCATAGGGGTAGAAACAATAAGGTCATACTGGTAACAAAGAAGCAGGCAAATGCAAATGATCCATGCACTCTAATGATATAAAATAATGACTAGCACCAGAATCAAGCGAGCAGGATAAGAGCTTTCAGAACATTAAGCATTTACCTGTATCGGATCAGGACATCGAGAGGATTCGGATCCCTCACGACAAACACTCTTCCTGCTGACCTAAGGTCTTCCTCCTTGTTGATTTCTTGCATGAGATTGATTCCACTTCACTCCGATTCCTTCCCGACTTATTTGTAGGTTACGAGTCCTCCTAGCATTGCCTTGTAGGAAATTCCAAGACATGTGGCCCACATTGCCAAAATTGAAACAAGTGATGTTACGTGGCCGAGGGCAATATCTCCTCAAATGTGGTCCTCCACATTTGAAACAACTCAACATCTCGTTGTGCTTGACCATGACTTTCTCCTATTATATTCATTGATATGATGGATGGGACGATTGTACGGCTTACGCCTCGATTGAAATCTTCCTCCCGTTCCTCTCACGAGCACTACCCTTCTTGGTCCACCATTTCTCTGTTCTTCTTGGACTAAACCCGTGACGATCATAACCCTCTAACACCATACAACTTCTCGGCCAGGAGCTAGAAAATGATTCAATTATAAGCGGCGGCATTACAGCTTTAACTCGGGCCTCAATCCATCTTAAAACTTTTGCACGCCCGTTCCTCATAAATGGGTGTACTTGGTAGAATTGTGAGAAACTTTTGATTGCCTCGAACCTGGTAGAAGTCAAAATCGCGATCGAGCAGGATGGATTTTCCTCGGCAATGATTTCTCTCTCACTCCCTTCTCTCTCTCTATATCTCGAGCTCCTATTTATGTTTCTAAAATATAAAGTTTTCTTCAAGTTTCCTCTTTTAAAAGAACCAAGTGGAGTCTTGACCCGCTGCACGCTCGAACTCGGGTCTTCCATGCTCATGCGTGCCCATTCTCAGCGCTAGGTCCTCCCAAGCTTGAGTGTGGCTCCTTGATAGCCACGTCTACGCCACGCGTCGAAAATGCAATCCACGTGTCCCACTTCTCAAGCCGCTCGAGCACTTAGTACCCGACTCTTGAGTGTGCGCTTGAATGTTGGGTCCTCCAGCGTTTGAGCGTTGCCCACTAATTTTTTCGCCTTTCACGCGTTTCGTCGCATTTTGAGCTCGTTTGAAGTCGATTTACCTCAAATTTGAAACATAAACTCCTCGACACACAAGGAGTAAGACTAAGCCTTAAAATATGCATAATCCCTTCCTTAAACATGAATCGAGAAAATGGGGTGTTACAAGAGGCGGGAACGACATTTAGCGGGAATGGGAAATTTTGGGTCATTTAACTATTTTTGGGCAGTTTAACTTTTTCTAATATCTCAGTCGTTAATCTAATGGATGGGACTTCTGATGGAGAGGTTCGAGGGAATGTGTTCATGAGAGGATCCAGATGCACTATCATGTGCAACCTCATAAAATTTCCGGAAATGATTTTTGACCGCATTTTTGCGACACAATACATACATCGTATGAAGCGGTCCGCGAGTCTTTGGCCATTTGATTTGGCAGCATGACACTATGTAGCACTTTTTTATTTTTTAATTTAATTTTTTTGTAAATAAATTTTTTGATTAAGTATGTATCAATATCCGGTGAGCAGGGTACAAATATCGGTGAATGCCTTCAAATATGTGGTGAATGCCCATAATAAAATCAAGTTTTGGATGCCTTAGATTATCTGGTGAACGTAGTTCAATTATCTGGTGAATGCCTTCAAATATGTGGTGAATGCTCATACTAAAACCAAGTTTTGGATGCCTTAGAGTATCTGGTGAGCGTGGTTCGATTATATGGTGAATGCCCGAATATGCGGTGAATGCCCGTACTAAAACGAGTTTTGGATGCCTTAGATTATCTGGTGAGCGTGGTTGACTTATCGCAGTGAATGCCTCCGAATATGTGGTGAATGCTATACTAAAATTAGCTTGTGGATGCCTTAGGTTATCTACGGTGAGCGTGGTTCAATTATACAGTGAATGCCTTCGAATATGTGGTGAATGCCATCTTAAACAAAAAATTTATTTAAAAAAAATTTAAATTTAAAAAAAAAAAAAAAACTTTCTTCTGATCCCGCCCAGATCCTACAGTGTCTGATTTGTGCGGCCTTTCTTCATCGATGTATGTATTGTTGTCAGCGTTTTGTGTCAGTGTAAGACCTGTAAATTTTTTTAGAAAATGAAAAGACATCAATCCATGTGGCACCTTTGGTGCATCACTTGGTGGATCCGGATCCTCTACTTCTCCTCTCCATCTTCTTTATCTTTCTCATCGTTCTTCTCTTCTTTTTTCCATCGTTATCCCTCCCCCTACTCTCTTTGTTTTTTATGCTGCAGAGGCCACACCAAGTAGTCATTTGGTAGGTCCTTTGCCTGTGTGGCACACAAAGAAAATTGTCACATGACAAAGACCCCATATCAAATAAAAAGAATATTTTAAAACAAAGCCAAATTAGAAATTTATTTCCATATTAACCCCACTTTGTCAAAAAGCCAACAAATTGAGGTATCATTGCAACTAAATATTGAGGATATTTTCTTTCTTTTTTGGCTTGCATAACTTTTGTATCTGTTTCCGCATGTCACAGAGATTCAAATGTTTGTCCTTTGAATTGATTTATATTCTTATACTCCTGTCTTATTTATCTGGCGTCAAGTTCTATTTTGTCTTATTGTCTCCAAAGTAATAGCCTAGGCACTTTTAATTAATTGTGAGCAATTGAATATTATACTATAAAATAGAATCTGTTACAAATGTTAAATATACCTTCCCTGAACTTTTAGGATATTGGTCCCATTGAAAAATTGTGATGGTGATCAAATCATTAGAAAAAGGTAATCGGAAGATGTAATTTCCAAAATTGATAGGAATATGTTTGTGTTTGCCTAATGAAATTGTGTAAAGAATTTTGTGAAACCATACTCAGAATCAGTTTTTTTTCTTCTCTATATCTCTGATGTTGTAATACATGCTGGGCAATTAGAGAAAGGAAGTTGTTTATATTAAGACAAAATATGGAATTTATTTGTAGTATTTATCGGTTGTTTCTAGGCGTACCTTCATTGACAAAAAGTGCATGCCAGTCCCACTGTTTTCATCTAAATTATTGGATAGGTATTTCAACTTTTTTTATTTTATCGGATGACTTTTCTACATTGTTGTTGATTTGTGCATGGACTCTGAATTATGTACAATCAGTGGAAACTTATAGTTTCAGTGAAAATTAATATTGGAAAATAAACCAGAGTAATGTTATTGATATTCTTATATACAATTCACGCTCTCTACTAATTAATCGTTATTTTGTAAATACATATAATATTACTAATACTCTAAATAAAAATGATAAATAAACAATTAAAAATACTCATTACCTCACAGATAAATAATCGGGTTGTGTTATTTGAGCACAAATTTAAGCGTCGTATCCGACGTTATCATATTTATCTACGTCTACTCGTTTCACTGTATATACGCGTTCTGATAATACGTAAAAAAGCAAAGCAAAAGCAAAGGATACCGTATGATATTTCTGTTTTTATGTTCAAAAAACATTTGCCTAAATAATATTCAATACCATCACAAAACATCTATAAATATCTTCGCAGTGGTAATACATATCATTCATATAATCATATCATAAGTTCATAACATACCCCAATCCTCTCCACTTCCAAAAATGGGAAACATGAAATTGTCTTATATGATGCTATGGTTGTTAGCTTTTATTATTGGGGCCGCAGCAGGCAATGTGGCAAGCAGGCTGGTGGAGCTGTGTGCCCAAATGGGTTATGTTGCAGCCAACATGGGTGGTGCGGTTCCACAGATCCCTACTGTGTAACAGGTTGCCAGAGCCAATGTAAACCTGCAGGCGGTTCAACTCCAACACCCACACCCAGTGGTGGTGGTGGTGTTGGAGATATTGGGAGGCTCTTTAGTTCATCTCTCTTTGATCAAATGCTTAAATATCGAAATGATGCAAGGTGTGCTGGCCATGGATTCTATACCTATGATGCTTTCATTGCTGCTGCTCGCTCTTTCAATGGATTTGGCACAACCGGTGATGACACCATCCGCAAGAGGGAGCTTGCTGCTTTCTTGGCTCAAACTTCTCATGAAACCACAGGTTCCTTCATATAATTGTTTGTTTAAATAATCAGATTTGAATCCACCAAAAAAAAAAAAAATCAGATTTGTCACACATTAATTAACTTTTTTACAGCAAAGTGTGTCAATTAATCATGTTTGATCATATTTGTGATGCAAAATTAACCAGTACTTCTACATGAATTAATTATATGTGAATGTTTTGAGTAGGTGGGTGGGCAAGTGCACCAGATGGTCCATACGCTTGGGGATATTGCTTTGTTAACGAACGTAATAACCCCCCCGATTATTGTACTTCCAAATATTGGCTATGTGCTCCTGGTAAAAAATATTATGGCCGAGGACCAATCCAACTCACTCAGTAAGTCACACTACCTTTCCTTGCATTTCAAACACCCCCTCTTGCCCTCTCCCAAGTCCCAATTGAAGCAAGATTTTATCAATTATAAGTTTCTCTATTTAATGAAATTTAGATGAAACCCATTTCACTATAATTGTCATTACAAAAATTGCATGTAAATACATTATTTTTCTTTTTGGGTGCTTAATAGAAACTTATGACTTAAGAAACCGTCGTCGTCTATTTTGATGTCTACACCGTCTCGGCCAAATAATATCTTATCGCATAAGTTAAATTTTCTTATAATTTTAAAAGATAAAATATGTGCGAATATTATCTCCGTTACGATATAAAAGCAAATGGATCCTTTTTGAGTTAAAATATAGAAATATCGTCGATTTTAGTATATTAAATGTGAATTTCAAATACTCATATTTATTATAGGATTTATATATACGAGATATATCGATTTTCATGCAAGTTGGTTCATTAAAATTAGAAGGGATATTTTGAAATTTATATGAATATTAATTGATAAAGCTATTTAATACATTTACTTGATATGTGTGTTTTAGAGTTTTGTTTGTTATATTGTGGACCGAAGTTGATATACCGAAATGAGGCAATATATGTTGATCCCGTTATCAAAGTACACTTCAGGAGTTATGGAATGTCGTGACTGTTTGTACTCTAATTTTAGAGTGGCATATTTTGGAGGGTTATTATTCACTTCTTTTCCTTCTTTTTTCTAGCAACTATAATTATGCGCAAGCGAGCTGACGCTATTGGTGAAGATTTGTTAAACCATCCGGATCTAGTGTCCACAAATCCAATTGTGTCATTTAAAGGTTGCTATATGGTTTGGATGACCCCACAGGGAAAAAAGCCATCAAGCCATGATGTGATTATGGAAAATGGAAGCCTTCTGATGCTGACGCGTCAGCAGGGCGTGTCCCCGGATATGGTGTTATTACCAACATAATTAACGGAGGACACGAATGTGGGCGTGGGCAGGATCCACGGGTTGATAGCCGGGTCGGTTTCTACATGAGGTACTGCCAAATATTGGGGGTGAGCCCAGGGGACAACTTGGATTGTAACAACCAAAGGCCATTTACTTAGCAAACCAAATTGCCCATGGTCCATAAAGAATAATATATTTATATATACATGATAAATGGAACACCATGATCCTATATATGTTATAACATTGCTTAACAAACGCTTACAGTAACCGTGTATTTGTATCAAATGAAAAAATATATCAATAATCAATTATATGTTTGATTAATTATTGTTATAATAGATTATAACACAAATATTTTATTTTGTCATAATTTCACGACAATCATTCACAATAATCGATGAAATTTTTTACCAGGATATAATTAGTAACTCTTATCCGAACAAAACCTTGATAGAATCCATAGACTACAACATATTCAAAATTTATTAGCACGTATTTTTACCATTTCATATCACTTTGGACGCTATCTATCTGCGTTGTTGTCGTAAGTCATTGTGAACCATAGCACTTTTGATGCACTATGTATATTTAACTACAATAGCGTTTGTCATACGAAAGCGTTTTAGTAGTGGTCACAAAAATGCGCAACTTGAAGCAATTTGTCTTTGGCATTGACTCAGGATGAAGATAGCGTGACATTAAATATGTGCTATCTTAGTTACCTATAAATAAAAGCGCTTCTTATATAAAGCAATATCATAGGTTCAACATAATAACATATTATTAAATAAGTGCTATTTATTGTCTACCATTTTTAAACATTTTGCTACTTTCTGCACATTCCCTACATTCAGCAATAAAAATAGCATTCAGCTCAAAAATGACATCATCAATAAAAAAAACAACATTCAACAATCAAAATTAGGAATCAGCATTCAAAAAAATAGCATTAAGCAATCAACATCAATGATATCCATAAGGCAATCAAAATCGTTAGTAATCAAATTTTGGTTCTAAATACAGATATGGCAATGCAAAAACAAAAGACGCATAGTTCATTGAAATAGGAGTAAACTAGGTCGATCGTAGATGATTGTGATATTGTTATCCTGTTATAAATGGACATGTGGAATTTTTTTTCACCTTAGCACATCAGCGCAACTTCACCTAGCTCTCACTTTGTTTTCATCTCTTCTTCTTTTTCCCCCCTTAGCTTCACCTCTCAACCCGGTACATCTCCTTTCGTTCTCAACACTCATCATCATGAAAGAGACACCCTAGCGCTCGCTGAACAGAAAACAGAAACGCACTCTCTCTATTTGCACGAACAAAACATGGGGTGAATTGAGGCCAGAAAAATACATTGAAGGTTTGGCATACAAGGAGACATTTAGAAGACCAATACGAAAGCGGAGCAGCCCCCTGGTGCGAGGGGATTCGCGTCGGTTATTTTTGGCTTTCCGTCGGTTTTGAAAGCGTGTGAAGCTTGTGCGATGTGGTTTTGTGCATTTACGTCGGTTTAAAAGCGTGTAAAAAAATATTTTAAACATCGGTTTATTACTAACGTGTGTAAAATTAATTGTAATTGACAAGCGATTGTAAATTTAGCTTTCTACTCGGTTTTCATAAAACCGAGTGTGTAAAATGACCTCACATCGGTTTCTAAAGAACCAGTGTGTGGTATTACGTCGGTTTATTAAGCAAATGTAAATTAAATATACCATCGATTCGAAGCCGTGTGTAAAATCTCTTTTTTTTAATCTTATTTACATTTCAATCATTCTGTTTCACTAATGCGGATCAATAAACAAACCAATGATCCCTGATCAAACGAAGCAATAATGAGAAACAAAGCAGGTTTGACACGATCATTCAAAAAGCAAAACATACTTCATTCGATTTTCTTATGAATGAAAACAACACTTTATCAAGCTACATCAAAACACGAGAGAAGAAAAATTGAACCCGGACACGAGCACTAATACATATCATCGAGTCAAAGTCATTACACTATAGCTAGTATATGATAAGTTTTTAAACTAACTACATATATACAAACTATGGGTGGTACACTTCAAGAAAGGAAGTTGCCCACGCCTCTTTGTGATGTTGATGTCGAGAACCGGACAATGGAGATGGATTGTTGAATATACGCAAGTTTAATTGGACAAAAGATTATTACTTTTAAGTAATAAACTAACATAAAACATATAACGAATCTATATTATTACTTCTAATTGTGTCAATTAACATTTACCTCACTCCATCTTTCGGTGATCCGGAGGAGATAATTTCAACATCCTTTGCATCACACATGTAGCCACATTCCCGTGGCCCACGTTGTATACATGACTACGTACAAATGAAACCCGATTAGAATATGAGGAATTAAATAAAATAGAAATCAATTATTGTACCCACTGCATTTGATGCATTTGAACTAATAAATATCTTCTGTTAGGAATAATCCATCGATGGCAGTCGCCTTTCCCTTTGCATGTGGGATGCATTAATAGACCTATCATGACAAAACATTAATTAAAGTATATATAATAGATTTGAGATAATTAAAACAAGCTGCATTCTGATTATAAAATATTTTAACGCTTACGTTTGATGATCGTCTTCAGTTCATTGGCAAACTTATGTCCCGATGAAGCGAGAAGACCACGGCGTTCATTCTTGGTACAAAACGCTTGATTGCCAATACTTCCTGTATTTGCGGAACAATTAGTATTTGTAAGTCATATATAGTTATACTTAAATTAATAACAGGTACTTACTTATTGAGATAAGGCGCAAGATAGAATTGATGATCGTCTCGGGCAAGTATATCACGTATGGTAGTGGCCGGGTCTTGGGTGCTACGAGAACATCACCACGAATGAACATGGGGTCAATGAACCCGTAAAGGGAGAGTTACCACTGATCGAACTACGATCTGAGATACCTAATATATTGGAAAAACATGTTAATTATCATTGTATTTAAAAATTAATTACGTACTCAACTTATAAATAAAATGTGCCACGTGCACCAAAAGCGATATGTGTGCGAAGCGGGCCATTTCTTTATTGAGTGCCATCTCCATAAGTTCTTTCTTTGGTATATCTGATTCACCGGGCTGGCATCATGTTCCAGCGTTACCAATCTTTGCATCATCCTCCATGGATGACGCTTTGTATAGCAAGATCTTTGAAAACATCACCATGGCCAGGTGCCCTTTGTCGATCCCAAACAACATAGATATATATTAGTAATCACGGATAATTAAGTTATTTAATTGGTTATGAACTAAATGGTCAAATGAATACCTTGGCGGGAGCGGACATCTCTGGTCTTCCTAGATCCAGGCCTTTTAGGCACAATATCATTTCCAACATCCTATAGCAAATACAAATAAAGCATTATCTTTAAACAATAATAAATATATTTCAACTATGAATATAGAAAAACACAACTAACCAGAATACCTCGGATGCAGCAAGAAAAGTTGGGTGTCTTCTTGGCGGAGGATGAAGTTCGCAGGGGCACGACCCCTTTGTTTGAACCTCCTCGGTGGGCACGGGGACTCGAGCATCGGCATCTCGAATAATCTCAGCGAGACACCCTCGGATGATCGTCCGGTAATAGCAGATGGTGATGGTATTACCTAACTTATTATATGCCCACCCGATACCCTTTAGGCGATGATGATGATGATCATCAGCATCAGCTCACTCTATCGAGAGTCGTCATCATCATCATCATCATCATCATCATCATCATCATCGGACTGACATCATCATCATTTCAGGATGATGAGGAGGGATCCATGAGCCATGGTGCTCACATGGACGGGAGGGGTTGGGACGAGAGGGTTGGACACCATTTGTCATCTGGGAGGACAAAAGTAAATATTGCCATCTCTTTGGGCAAGCGCTGCCGTTCATCTCACAGCTGGCTTCATTGCAATCTCTGTTTTAGTTGTGCTTCTGCTCTGCTTAGAATCACTGTGGGAGGAATGTGAAGATGAACCATGGTATTGGCGAATCTTGACTCCCATCCAACACCAATGACACGGCAGGGTGGTGCAGTTTCTAGGAAAGCGGTAGATAAGATATCATTGCGTCCTCTAGGAACAAGGTTCCTTGGGTTAGGTGATCATCAAGAGCATCTATCATAAAAATATCAGGTCACATTACAATTCGGTAACAATCTTAAAATGACAATTACAACAAACTATACTCCTAATCTCTCGGCACTTGGCGGGCCTCCTCGGATGTATATTGTCCGTTTTTCTTTGTAGCCCCTCTTCCATGACGATGGCGTGGGGGTGGAGGTGGATCAACAACCTACGGAAGATTTTGGGCATTAGGATCACTTTGAGATCTTGCCTGTTTGACGTGCTTTCTTTTCCTCTTCAACCATTTTCTTAACAAGCTTTTTATATCCCCACGAGACATGACATGGGGGTAGACATTCTGCTTTGGTTTTCCACCTTTTTCCCTCTTCTCACAGTATAAATAAAAGACAATTAAATTACATAAGTAAATGAAATTAATGCAATTACATAAATTTAGAGACAAATCAAATAAGTTAACACTGAAAATATGGGATCACGTCGGCTCTGAACAAGCGATCCCGCGTCGCCTTGTCAAAAGCGGATACACCTCAAGTGGGTTCTTTTTACTTTTTGGACCAATATATAGTATCCGCCCGGGTCGGCCTTAAACCCCTCAGCGCTCTCCGAGCATACGCCCAATAACCGACTTCTTCATAGCGTATGTGTCCATTCATGTCAAATGTCAACTACGTTAAGACCAAAAGAATCAATTCTTGTATGATATTATTAAGATAAAAATAAAGTAGATCAGACAAACACGGGGCAGTAGAAGTATAGATGCCAGAATGCTCTCCATGTCTGCTCCTTCACGTCCATGGTTTATCTCTCCACCTATCAATGAGTATACTGGTTTGTGCTTCCTAGCAAAGGTCGCCCAAGCGGTAGCGTGATCTTCCATTGGCCCGATAGGTTTGAGGTTATCATCAAAATCTACTCTTATCCTACGATTTGACCCACGGTTGGCAGTCAAATGCCTCGTCCGTGTGGCACGTCTACCTCTCTCACAGGTGACGGGGTCTACGACATTGCATGAAGGAGGGTGTATCCTCGTGATCAGCCATGTATACTGTTTAAACACAAAACAAAAAAAAAAAACTTTCATCAAACTCTACGTACTCATGCTAAACAAAATTTCGCGGCATTTTCACGGTCTCAAGCGTACACTACTTGGCGCGATGACATCCACCACGATAAAGTATGCCCGGAGAGCGAAAGGAAATATGTCAATCAGAACTTTCATCAAGTATATAACATTAGAACCAATGAATAACTATTTTTAAACTGAATTAAGAAAAAGTTTTCCCCAACTGTCAACTTTGGACAATTCAAGATCCAACACAATGAAGCGGTACATTAAGCACGTGCCACGTCGCTCGTGTATTGCATCTCAAAACGGGAAACTAAGGCTTTCTATTTATGTAGCTTGCATGAAGATGGGGCTTGAAAAGTGAAAATTAGCCAAGCAGGAGCCCTCACGCCTAGCCTTGAAAGCCATCACGGGAGTGATGAGTATAGCTTAAAAGAAAGAATGGAAAATCCAGGCCCAGGTCACAGCCATCCCGTGATGCCCATCCTGGCACCGTGACATGTCGGTATGCCAGACCCTCACGAGGGGCGAGTCACGGCCGGGCGTGATGGTGGTCCCGGTCGTGGCAGAACCCAGACGGTGAAGCAACCTCCAGCGGGAACCTATCACGGCCGTGACATGCCAGCCGACCCGGACCCTCACGGGCGGGCGATCACGGCCTGGCCGTGATGGTGGCCGCACGTGGCAGACCAACTGATGAAGCATCCTCAAGCCCGAGAACCTATCCGCGGCCTGGCGTGATAAGCCACATCACCAGCCGTGACATGCCAAGCGAACCCGGACCTGCAGGCCGGCCCGGTCACGCCTTGCGTGATGGGTGAGTCGCGCTCGTGACGAACAACGGTGAAGCAACCTCAGTCGAGAATCAGTCACGGCCTGGCCCAGTGATTTCTGCAGCCGTGACGGGTGATACCACCATCGGAAAAATCCAGTCTTGGAGCAACGAGAACAACACATGCAAGTATATTATCCAACCATTTGAGTCAAAGTTCATAACTTTTTCTAAAGAAGAAAACGAATATATACACGAGGGACGCAAAAATAGCGCTCTTCACGCAAACGAGGTAGCTCGCGGCTTTGGTTCTCGGTGGTTCTCTTCTGAAGCGAGAAAATGAAGGCTGTGATCGTGGTGGCCTTCTTTGTCTACGATTGAAAGGGAAAAAGAGGCGTGAAAAGGAGGGAGAGAGAAAGAAAGAAAGAGAGAGAATGAAGAAGAAGGAAATCCGGAGAGAGAGAGAATGAGAAGAAGGAAATGCGAGAGAGAATGAGAATGAGAATGGGAGAGAGAAGGCATACGAGGGTGGCTCGCGGATGTGAGTGCGGTGAGAGATGGAAGCGGTGACAACGGCGTTAGCGAGAGGAGGAGTGTTGTGTTTTAGAGTACGTTGGGAGCTGAGAATGAGGCGCAAAACACACGGAGGAAATAGAAAAATTGGGACTATTACACATCGGTTATGAGGAAAGCCGTGTGTTAAAACATATTATACACATCGGTTATGCAAAGCCGATGTGTAAAACATGAAAACATTTAAATTCTGATTTTTCTTTTAAATTTTATACATCGGTTAATAAAAACGTGTGTAAAAATGTAACCTAAATTTCTATTTTTTTTTCTTTATAATTTTATACATCGGTTATTTAAGCAGAATGTGGTTACTCACCATTTTACACATCGGTTCAAAAGAAGCCAGATGTTGAATATTAAAAATTCAGTTTTAAATTTTTTTTATTTTAATTTTCACGTCGATTATATATGGCATTGTGGAAAAATACCACATCGGTTATTCTCTAAAGGCGATGTGTAACTTCCTTTAATTTCAAAAATGCCCGCTTTCGTTTTACACATCGGTTTATACTAAGCGTGAGTGTAAGCTCCGATGTAGAATCCTTTTTGCACTAGTGAAGGCTACAATTGAGACATTAACGTAATGGACAAAGGCATGCGCATAATCCAGTTATTTTCATTTCCTTTATATATTATTAGCGGCAAGACCTTTCGGTACGGCGCACATTTCTAATACTTTTAAAAAATATTTAAATGCTATTAGATAGCGATTCGATTTTGGAGATAATTCAAATATGTATAATGGTATTCTCAATTTTTTAAATTTTAAAATATGAGTCAGTTTTATCCGAGTTTTTCTTATTATTTGATATCAATGACAAAATAGTTATTAGGGTAATGTTGGCATTATGAAATGTGAAAACCAAAATTCAACTCTCCTCTTCATATATTAGTATAGATTTCATCTCTTTGAAAAGGTATGCCTAAGACATTAACGTAAGAAAGGCTTTATCAATTAATTATTGAATTTACTTTTTCAAGTCGAAATTGATGTATCAGTTTATACTTTTATACATCGATAAATGAATTGTCCGTGAAGTAAACCCTTAATACCTTGCCATTTTTTCCCTGGAGCTATTTTCATCATGACTTTGGCGTTGTTGCGGTGACATTGAGGCATGAAGTGACTGAGGAAGATATAATCCCATATATTGGCATGGAGTTTAGAAAGAAGATCATGCATATAGATTTAATAATATGTATGTTGGCTTCATTAGTTTCAGCATTAGAAAAGATTGGAGGAATAAAAGCAAGTCAAATAAGGAGATTTGTGAATTTGTGATATCTAGAAGATATGTTTGTTTTAAAGAAGGCTTCAAAAGAAACAAAGATCATGTAGGAAAACGACACGGAAAGATATAGAACTGGATGTTTAGCACAAATGGTAAGTTGGTCGAGAATCAAATGGAAGAAAGCATGTTACATCTTTGTAAAAGAACATAATCATGTGCTTGCAACCCCAAAGTGGCATAAATTACCATCACGAAGGAGGGTTTTGTCGCTCAAGCTGCCCAAGATGAATTGGCAAATCATTACTGAAATACAACAAAAATTGTTTTTGAGTTTATAAGTCAACAGGTTGAGGAGGAGAATGTTGGATGCACTGCTAAAGGAATTAGCAATCATTTGAATTCTAAGAGAATGAAGGAAATGGAGGAAGGCGAGGCGTACACTTCTACTCCATTATTTTAAATCCAAAGCAAACAGAGAATCAATCATTCTTTTATGAGATTGACGATGTTGATCATCAAATAAAAAACATTTTCAAGCCAGATACTAAAATAGTTGTAGATTATGCTTATTTTGGAGATGTGGTATGCTTTGTACCACTTATTGACCAACGATAACTACGACCATTTTATCACTTCATTAGATTCAACCATCATGAGAAAGTGTCTTTGTTTGAGTGCGTCATATAATATATATGATCAAGCTTTTGAATCATTTGAATGGTTGTTTAAGATTTTTTCTTAAGGCTGTGTTTGAAGCGGCAGAAGACAATTTTGCATATCAAGATGTTGCAATGGTGAAAGCAATAGGAAAGTCTTTCTTGAATCATATCATCGTTTATGCATATGGCATTTTTTTAAAATCTGTTGAAGAATATTTATAGTGCCTTTTAAGAAATCATATTTTTTTCTAGGGAGTTGCAGAGAGTTGCATTTATGACTGAGTATGAGGAGGACTTTCCTAGCCTTAGGAGTCATTACTTGAAAACCGACAACCTTCATCAAATAAAATGGATGCAAGATTTGCTTCTAGAAAGAAAGAAAAATGGGCTTCGATGTATGGGGGCGACATACGCACCCCCGGGCGGTGCGACAGCTGCTCAATTGGTAAAAGTTTCAATGGTCACTAGGCTCCACGTAGAGATCTACTATTGGTCAAATATCTCGGTGGAAGGCTCGTTCGGGAGAAGGTCTTGTGGGAGTGTTTTGGAATTAGCTTGGCGGTGGAGTTGCTCTCACGTATCCAAATAAGTCAAGCGACGTAGTTCTAAGTGGGGTTGGACCCTATTTACGAAGATGTTTTTAGTGTAACAGTTTGGGTAGGAGTATTATTGTGAGATTTGTTAGGATCGGGTTGTTATTGATGAAGATAAGGATAAGGCTAGAGGAGTTATACGGAGAGATATTTGGACCCGGCGAGATATTAAACCGATCGATTAGATTTGGATAGCACGGCAAGAGATATCTTCATCCATGGCCTCTTTGTGGAATAGGCGTTAGTTATATCCTCGGGTGTCAAGTGTGTTAATAGGTCTTGGCTTTATGGGAGTTCGTTTCACTGCCCAGGCAAGAATGAGCGTGTATTGACAATCCTCGGCTTATATCTTGGCGAGTACCCCTAAAGCCCCAGAACTCAGAGCAAATAGCTTGAAAAGAGTGACAAATGCACTAAGAGAGCTTATTCTTGGTCACGTAGACTTAGTGTTCCATTGTCATTTCCAGCGAACCTTTCCCTGTCAGAAGGCAATCATTTCCTTAATCATACCGCGCCGCGCTCGGCTGTAACCCCAGAGTTCCCGCCCGTTTTGGTGAGGAAAATAAAAATCGCATTTTATTTCAGAATAAGTGAATGAGTTGATGGTATCTCATCACATCAATGTGTTAGCTATAAATATCTTCTCATGCTTCACCTTACTCCCCCCATTGCCTATCTTCCTTCACCCTTCTCTCTGTCTTTCAAGTTTCTACCATCGCTTTCGCCGCTCGCTCTTGAGGTGCGGTACTTCCCTTTCGTGCTTCTAAGTTTATTTTCTGTTTCCAAATGAGTCCGTCAAGTCCTCCAGAGTGAACACCTCTAGCCTCCAGTTGGCGCAATGTTTCCCCCATTGAGGGCTCTTCCTTCCACTTCTTGTTCCTTCACAAGCCGAACCTCGAGCAGTGGGGAAGTCCTCCTCAGAGTGTCTTCCCTTTGGTCGATTACTCCGGCCAAGCTCTTACAAGTTGCATTTCTCCCCTCCCCCAGTTTCCACGCAGGGCTACATAAACAACGCAAAGGGTTCCAAAGACCTGTTCCAGATCTTACCCTTCACAGGTATACTTGGGTTAAGGCGAAGTGGGGACTTATTTTCCGACTTTGGACTTGATTCAATTGCATCGTCTTCGGTCCCAGTTAATATCTCGGCGTCGGGAGAGCGAACCACCTATTATCCCAATGCTCACGATGCAGTATGTCTTCTCAGGGCTCATCCTCAGGCCCCTTTCCCCTATATGTATTAAAACATTTGTTGCCCAGTGCGCGTTATCTCTTTCTGAGTTTGAGTGTAGCGTTAAGAGAGCCATGAATGCATGCACTGCACAAACTCATCCCAAATAGTTGGGCATTTGTAAACTTTCCAAATTCGTGTAAAAATACATCGGATGGAGCTACTACTCCCAAATTTTTGTACTTTTACCAAACAGGTTTGGGAAAAAAGGAGATGGATTTTCCCCAGTGGGCTGGAGAAGAGAATTGCTTAGTGTATTCATGTATAAAGACTTGGTGAAGTTCTTGGGGAGTTCGCCCCTGGGGCTCTCACTTCTTCCCTTTTTTATGAAAATGGATGCGCGGAGTTTCAGTTATCTTTGCAATCATCTCACCAAATTCGTTGGTTTGAATACCAATCCTTCTGGGGATGGGCGAGATATAGATATATTAAGAAAAACTCCCAAACTCTCCATTATGGATGGTACTGAAACTCCCCTCTTCATCTATAAAAGACTTTAAAAGTAAGTGTTAAACTTTTGGTGAATCTTTCTTATGTGTTCTGTACTATGAGTTTTCTTTCGCGGTTTATGGGGAAATTCGACTTCACAAAAACTCTTGAAAATCTCTGGGAAAGAGGTCAAGCCCTCCTCAGAGAAGAAAAAAAGACTTCCTCGGCTACTAAGGCCCCCTGCCGAGGCTTCATCATGGCCCCTCCCAAAGAAGGGTAGGAGGTAGTGGTTGTGGAAGATTCTTCCTGCACAAGTCCCCCACACCCGCCACTCGAGGCAGAACTCGGGGAGAAAAACTCCTCGGTCATTCAGGGGTGAAGTGTCTAACACTTCTAAGCGGGGACCTCGTCTCTGGGCGAAGAATTCAACCCCTTCCCGCTGCTCAAGAACTTCCTAAAACTTTTGATCTCAGGCTATTCAGACAACGAGGGGCGGAGTCCAGCATGGAGCCCTCTCAGCCTCTCGCATCAGCTCCACCACCTAGCCTCCGCTTGTGGCCGAGTTGGTGAGGGCGAAGGAAATCGACATCCAAGGCTGAACTTCATTGAGGAAAGAGTGAAGGGGATTTTGAGGACCTCCGGGCATGATGGGTTGGCCAAAGCCACAAATGCTCACAATACTCAAATCCCGAGTGAGCGGCCAACTCCGAGCTTAACTCCGACAAAATTTGGGAGGAGAATAAACAAATCTGAAAGAGTAAATGGCAGTGAAGAGCTCAAGAAGGCTCAAGCTAAATCGAAACTTAAGAGGCTAATACAGGGAGGGGCTGATGTAGGATGGAGATTCAGAGGATGAAAAAGACCGACTGCATTCTTGTGGAGCATCGGAAAGGGTTTGCAAAGGCCATTGCTCGAGTTGAAATTCTCGCTCAGGGGGTTGATATCTCGGGTGTCGATGTGAGTAGAGGTGTTGAATGGGAACTTGTTCCCATTATTCCAGAAAGAAGAAGAGGGGGTGGAAGGGGATGGAAGATTCTCAGAGATCGCCCGATCAGAAGAGTCATAGGGGCGGAAGCCTTGTTTCTTTTTTTTTATTTTCTTCATCCCTTATATGAGCTTTGCCATGTAACTTTGGCTGATTTTAATGAAAACTCTTCCACCATTTTGATGACTCCTGTTCCTCTTTTAACTTTTGCAGGGCATTCTGAAATATTTTTGTATTACGATGTTGTTTGTATTGTGTGTTGAACTTGTTTAAACAAGACCTGGCTAAGTGAGATATTATCATCATCAGTGTCAAAAATGGATAGTTGTTGTCACATGTGGAAATGCATGATTCACGTTTGGCGTATGTGGTCACACATTATGTGCCTTAAAGCCCCAGGGAATCATGCAATTCTTACTCTTTTGAGTTTAGATTTATTTTAATAAACCTTTTTCCAGTGCATATTTTTTTTTCCTTTCAAATCTCCCCCTTATAAGTAAGTTGTTTCACTGCTTCACTTATTCATTCTTCATTCTTTTCCCCGGCCAAATTCGTCCTCCTTCGACGAAGTAATTTCATAATGTGTAGGGGTTTTCATCATCTCTCCCGTTTATCCTTTTTCCCTTTAAAAGTTGAAAAGGGTGTAATTGGAGATGGGATCCAATCTCTTATGTGTAATTTCTTTAGAAAGGATGTTTTCTTTTGGGAGAATAGCGGTCTTTGGGAGTGGAGAAGGGGGTAGTGGCGTCTACTCTCGGAGACGGTAGGCACCCCGTCGTCCCGGCTTTCTCGGGGAAGTGAACCCTTTCCCCTCGAGAGAAAGTGTGGCGTCCGTTGGGGGACTACTAGTCAACCGGTCTTGCCCCTTGCTCTGGTGGGGGAAGCTGATGGACGTAAGGCCAGGCCTTATTTTCAATTACTCTCTGATATCTAAGTCGTAGTGCTACAGTACTTACTACGTGCCTTATTTTACTTTCGGCATTTTACAGGTTTCATTAAAAAAAATTTAATGCCCAAGACTCGGTAACTAGATTAAAATTTTTGTTCTTCTTTCTTGCTGTATTCTATTTCCTTAAAATAATTTCAAAGGTGGAACTTGGCCTTAAACAATTTAATTGGCTCGAACTCGTTGTAAAATAATTTAATTAGCTCAAAGCCTCGGCCTTGAGGCCAAACTGCTTAAAAATTTATGGCTCGTTATAGGCCTTAAGCAATTTAATTGGCTCGAACAACGGCCTAAAATTTTAATGGCTCGTGCTAGGCATCAGGCTCAGGCAGGTTAAAAAATTTATGGCTCGTGCTACCTTGGACTCTGAAGCAGGAAAAATTTAATGGCCTTTCGTGCACAAACCGAGGGATCAAACTTGGCCTTAAAAATTTAATGGCTCATGCTAGGCGCCGAGGCTCAGGCAGCAAAAATTTAATGGCACCGTGCTAGAAGCCTTAGGCTCAGGCTTGGCCTTAAAAAATTTAATTGGCTCGAACTCCGCCTTCATCTCAATCTTGGCGCAGAAAATTTAATGGCTTTCGTGCTCGGCCTTGAGGCTCAAAACTTGGCCTTAAAAATTTGATGGCGCCTTTTCAAACTTAATCTCAACCTGACCTTAAAAATTTGATGGCCCGTGCTAGAGCCTTGGGGGCTCATTGGCACATAAAAATTTAATGAATACATTACTCGCCTTGACTCAAAACTTATTCAAAAATTTAATGTTAAATGGAATAAATACATGCAGGTAAATTTAGAAAAATAGAGCAATCTCCAAAATAAATTCTTTATTGGATAAAAGAATTCTACGGTGTGCCTCGTTAAATCCATCTTGGTGAAAACCCTTTTTGGGACCAAACGGTAGGAAAAAAGGTACATCACACACTATATCATCAAATGTAATAAAATTTTAAATGGGAAAGCATTCCAGAGTTCTCAGGATAGGCTTCACTGACAATTCTTCAACCTATCTACTCAGATTTCAGAGTTTTCTATCACTCGGAATAAGCGCTCAGTTTCTTTTCAGCTTGCCTTGTGTCATTCCACCTTTTCTCCTTTCATCCCTTAGCACCAGAGTCTCAGCAGGAAACTCCTCGGTTCAATTTTGAATTATACCTCCGGTAGCTCTTTGTTTCTGGCCCATCACGATTTTAGCCTCATATACGATTTCCCCCCCAAATCAAGTTAAGTCCCCAAGTTGCTTCCATTCTCATTACCTTATATTTAATGCAGGAGGAAGCGGCTCACCAACCTCAAGCTGGGACATGGCGTACATTCCAACTCAACCTTAAGGTGTTTCTTGAGTAGTGGATTGGGGCGTGATGAGTAGAGCCCAGTTCTCGCTGACTCTGCCCAACTCGGCTTTTCCCACTCTCTTCTTCATCTCCAAGACTTTGTTGGCCGCCTCGGCTTGCCCGTGGTTGGGGATGTTCCATGAGGTGGTGGTGTTTTAACACAAGAGATGTGAACAAATTTACAATCTCTTATCTATGGACCCCCCTTAGATTATCGGTGGCAGTTGCAAAGAAATTACGTGCCTATAGATGGTTTTCACGCAAACTTTGTACCTTCTACGGGGTGTTTGCCAAGGCTGCTCGATCCACTTGTGAAGTGGTCACTTTGCCGAAGAGTTTGACTTGACCTTTGCTGCTGGGAATGGTCCGTATATCCGTCACGTATAGCAAAGACAAGCGAATTTAATGTGTGAAGTTCTTGGGTGGTCACGATTTGTGCCGTCTTGGCCTCAGCATATTGTCGTCCACTTTCGATGATCTGCCGGATGGTAAGCGATAGTACCTAGGACTACTTTGGAGGCCGTTGATACGCCCCATGGTGAAAACCACAATTCTCCGTGAACCTCTTCCCGTATATATTTTATTTGTCCCTTCCCACGGGCGGCGCGATGCCCGGTCCAAATATCTCGAGGTGGGAGATGCAAGTCAGGAGAAAGGTCTTGTGGAGTGTTTTGGAGGTGACGACATGGTAGGTGCAACTCTCGTGTCAAATGAGAGTCAAAACGAAAATTAGTTCTAAGTGAGGAGTTGGACCTGTTGTAGGAATGTTTTAGTGTAGGTTTGGGTATGATTTTTTGAGATCCTAGTTGTTAGGGATCAGATTGTTTTGCGAGTTAGATAATGATAAGGAATAAAGCTCCGAGGTTATACGGAGAGATATTTGAATGACAAGATATTCGCCCGATCGATTGTAGTTGGATGGCTTTCGGCTGAGATATCTTGTCGAGTGATCTAGTGTGGAAATAGTAAGTAGTTATCTCGGGTGTCAAGTGTTAATAGGTCTTGGCTTTATGGGAGTTGAGTCACGGCCCTTACAAGAATGAGCTCGTCGTATTGACAATCATCGCCCTTATGTCTTGGTGAATACAACTACCTTTAATGTGTTAGAAATTTCAGGAATTTTGAAAGTTGTTAGAGGATATGCAATATTGAGAAGTAGAAGTCTAATTTGAGATGAGAGAATATGCCTCATTGACCATGGACATCATGCTATTAGAAAATTACGGAGTTGTCTACACCCGTGATTAGTTACATGGGGAATATCAAAAATCATGTAATCTTCTATTAAAAGCTGCTCAAAACTACAGCAGCTATTTGAATGTAAGTTTGTTTTTACAGAACATGAGGCATCACAAAGTTACCTTCAACTTTGAAGATCAAAGTGTTGTGTGCGGTTATCCCAACTTTTTCAGTTTATTGGTATCCTCTAGTATTTTTCTTAAGAGTGCTATCATTTGTATAGTTTTGATTTCTCAAAATACATCCTTAGAGGTGGACTGCATGCTTTCAAGTGGATGTATTCTGAGCAACAGGGACATATTATCAAAGAATCAGACCCAAAGTTGGTTGTTTCAAAACGCTTTAAGTTTGTGTCGTGCGATCAGAAATATCAATAAATTTCTGAATGTGAAGATATTTCGCCTTTTTACAAGAAAGAAGTGGTGGAGTGCATGAGTTGATGATACAAGTCTTGGTGTTGGATTATGTGGCTCTCATTCAATTCCTTCATCTATAAGCTATTTGTGGTCAAGTCTTAATTGTGAAGTTTCCTCTAGCAATATCGGCACCTTGTTCCTTTGTGATTGGATTACACTCCTGCGCCTTGCATGCTCCATATGTTGAATGGATTTCACACCTCTGCCTTTGCATGCTCACATGTGTTGAATGGTTTTACCTCCTACTTGCTTGCCATGTGTTTGCCTTGCTTCACCATTAAGAATTGAGGAATAGAGGCTATATATACGGCAAGTATATGTACCGTGATCGGGGACATGTGAAAACAATTAAACACCACTTTGTTACATACCTTGAATGTATAGGTAGGAAATTGCTTGTTTCATTTGAGAGAGTATTTTAGGAGATATTGAGAAAAAAAATGTTACTCTTTGTCCTTATTACTATAAGAGGACTTGTTGTACTCTTTCTTTTACATAGTGGAATTTTACCCGTGATCGCGAAGTGGTTTTACTTCTCACATTGAGGAGTTTTCACGTAAATCTTGTGTGTTATTTCTCTTCTTCCTTTACTCTTCTCTTCATTCTCAATTGTCGATCTTGTGCTTCCATGTGATACCTAACAAGTGGTTATCAGAGATCTACGATTAAATTTAAAATTGTCTCTAAATTTGACATTGAGAGTTT
>JAUPTC010001179.1:0-27936 GCA_030762895.1 Sophora flavescens
ACATTTGACCTAATCCCATCTACTATGCGCTAGGCCCAATAGGAAAGTCAAACTTTCTTTTAATGCTTCTTTTAATCCGCTCTTTTGTGTGTGACCCTATAAGTTCCCAATACGTTAGCGAGTAATATTAAATCCCATTTAATATTACAAACAAATGAGCTGTATCTAGCAATACATCACTGCTACCTAAGTAGTGAGAAAGTCGATGATTTGACGAAACCTTTCGTGACAAATATTCATGTGCATTGTTATCCCTTTGTCCATATATCTCGTATCGAACACAAGGCATAGAATGTGTCACCCTTGTATGGTTCAATATCATGTTCCCCGATACCCGAGTAGACTTAACAACAAATGAGGTCAATATCTCATATTGACTCATTTCAAAGATGGCCATGCATTTTACAGTCTCACTCTATCGTGGGGCCCACAGATATTACTCCCTGTCATGTAGGAGGGACAAATTCCATCTAAGTCACTCACATCCCCTCCGCATGGCTCGTGGTATGCCCAATGACCGTCTTTATAATCATCCTATTACAGATGACGTTTGACGATATTAAAGCACACGACTCCTCATGTAGGGATCGTAGTGATTTCAGGTCGAAGGATTACATACACCATTGTCACTATGAGAACTACTTATGACACTCACATAACGCTCCATGTAGTGTTCTCATGGTGGGTCAATCTAGTACATCATTACCTTAATGTGTACCTATGTGTCGACTCGATATCTCATATCCATGACCCGTGAGATATGGCCATCAGTCTGCACACATAATAGTCTCAATGTATTATTATTGTCCTTATTAATAAAATACTTGACTACGGATATTTAAGAATAGGATTTCATTGTTCAATAGTGTCTCACGATCAAGTCATATACTTGATATTCTATTGAACTGAAATTTCTATTCTAAGGACTTTATTATGTTTAAACAAGTAACACAATAAACTAAAATGCCTCATATATATATATATATATATATATATATATATATATATATATATATATATATATATATATATATATATATATATATATATATATATAAATATAATAGCAAGATACAAATGTAAGTCTAAAGAAATACATTGGCCTCTAGGGCTTACACCAACAATCTCCCACTAGCACTAGAGCCAATCAGGCATCAATCTAATGCCCATCGATCTAGTGTGACCTTCATGCTTCTGTTGAGCAAGAGGTTTCGTAAGTGGGTCAGCAACGTTATCAAGTGTTGGTACTCTGCATACTTTCACATCTCCTCTATCGATGATCTCTCGAATGAGATGGAAGCGCCTAAGTATATGCTTGGATCGTTGATGAGATCTAGGTTCCTTAGCTTGTGCAATGGCCCCATTGTTATCACAATAGAGATCAATGGGGTCCACAATACTAGGAACCGTACCAAGCTCAGTAATGAACTTCCTGATCCAAACAGCCTCCTTTGGTGCATTGGAGGCGGCAATATACTCAGCCTCTGTAGTAGAATCGCAATCGTCTCCCTGCTTTGAACTCTTCCAGCTCACAGCCCCGCCATTCAGGCAGAACACATAACCAGATTGCGATCTGGAATCATCCTTATCGGTCTGGAAGCTAGCATCGGTGTAACCTATTACAGCAAGCTCTTCCTCGCCTCCATATACCAAGAACGAGTCCTTAGTTCTTCTCAAGTACTTAAGGATGTTCTTGACAAAGAGACACTGACTTTCACCGGATCGATCGGTACCTGCTCGTTATGCTTAAAGCATACGATACATCTGGTCGAGTACATAACATGGCATACATGATAGATCCAATTGCGGATGCATATGGAATCTTACTCATGCGATCCCTTTCTTCTTAAGTGGAATGGGATTGTGCCTTTGATAGGCATATACCATGTGACATAGGCAAGAGTCCTTTCTTGGATTCATGCATGTTAAAGCGTCTCAACACTTTGTCTATGTATGTACTCTGACTTAGGCCAAGCAATTTCAGCGATCTATCCCTATAGATCCTGATTCCCAATACATAGGTAGCCTCACCCAAATCTTTCATAGAGAAGCAATTCCCTAACCATGTCTTTACATTTTGTAGTGTAGGGATGTCATTTCCAATGAGTAATATGTCATCTACATATAACACCAGAAAAACAACAATGCTCCCACTAACCTTCTTGTAGACACAAGGTTCATCTTCATTTTTGATGAATCCGTACTGTCTTACAGCATCATCAAAACGAAGGTTCTAACTTCTGGAAGCTTGCTTCAATCCATAGATTGACCGCTGCAATATACATACCTTTCGGGCATCCTCTGAAATGTCAAAGCCTTCAGGTTGTGTCATGTACACATCCTCGAGAAGCTTTCCATTAAGGAAGGCAGTTTTGACATCCATCTTCCATATCTCATAATCATGGCATGCAGCGATAGCAAGTAAGATCCGGACGGATTTAAGCATCGCAACAGGTGAAAAGGTCTCATCATAGTCGACACCATGAATTTGCTTGAAACCCTTAGCGACCAATCGCGCCTTAAAGGTGTGTACCTTACCATCCATGTCAGTTTTCTTTTTGAAAACCCACTTGCACCCTATAGGTTTTACCCCTTCAGGTGGCTCTACCAAGGTCCATACCTGGTTGGTGTACATGGAATCCATCTCAGATTTCATGGCCTCAAGCCACTTCTCAGATTATGGGCCAGTGATGGCCTCCTGGTAGGTCACAGGCACATCTTGATCCATGAGCAATACATCACCTTGTGGAGTCATGAGAAATCCATATCTCTCAGGCTGGTGACGTATCCTGTTAGACCTACACTGGTCTTGTGCTACTGGAGCGGGTTGTTCCTCCACAGCATTCTGTGAAGGTTGCTCCTGTTCCACCAATGGTAGGTCACTACTCTGTGATTCTTGAATTTCTTCAAGTTCTATCTTCCTCCCACTGGTTCCTATGGAGATAAACTCCTTTTCTAGGAATACACCAGTCCGTGCGACAAACACTTTGCCTTCGGAAGGATTATAGAAATAGTATCCCTTGGTTTCTTTGGGATACCCCGCAAAGAAGCATTTATCAGATTTGGGATCAATCTTATTAGAAACTTGACGTTTTACATATGCTTCACAACCCCAAATCTTCATAAAAGACATGCTGGGTCGTCTACCAGTCTGTATCTCATATGGTGTCTTTTCTACCGTTTTGGATGGAACACGGTTAAGTGTAAAAGCTGCTGTCAATAGAGCATATCCCCAAAAGGAGTTTGGAAGGTTTGCATGACTCATCATAGACCGAACCATGTCCAACAAGGTTCGATTTCTCCTCTTAGAAACACCATTCCATTGTGGTGTTCCAGGTGGAGTGAGTTGAGATAAAATCCCACACTCTCTCAGATGATCATCAAACTCTAGGCTCAAATATTCACCACCTCGATCTGATCGAAGAGCTTTAATATTTTTACCAAGTTGGTTTTGTACCTCATTTTTGAATTCCTTGAACTTTTCAAAGGATTCCGATTTATGTTTCATAAGATACACAAATCCATATCTACTGAAATCATCAGTAAATGTGATGAAGTACTGAAAACCACCTCTAGCTAATGTGTTTAGGGGTCCGCATACATCGCTATGTATAAGACCCAAAAGATCGTTGGCTCTTTCACCTTTGCCGGTGAATGGAGCTTTAGTCATCTTTCCCAATAAACAAGACTCACATATCTCATATGATTCATAATCAAATGAGTCCAAGAGTCCATCTTTATGGAGCTTCGAAATGCGCTTCTTATTTATATGGCCTAAACGACAATGCCAAAGATAAGACGGGTTCAACTCATTTGGTTTGATCCTCTTAGTATTTACGTTATAGATGGGCATTTCAAGATCAAGGACGTAAAGTCCATTACTCATGCGTGCACTAGCATAGAAAATATCATCCAAATAAATAGAACAACTTTTGTTCTTTATTATAAAAGAAAAACCAATCTTGTCCAAACAAGAAACGGAAATGATATTCCTGCTAATTGCAGGCACAAAATAACAGTTCTCTAACTGAATAGTAAGCCCAGTGGGCAAAGTCAATACATAAGTCCCTACGGCTAAAGCAGCAACCTTTGCTCCATTTCCAACTCGTAGGTCGACTTCGCCCTTTGCCAATGGTCTACTCCTGTTTAGATCCTGCACATTTGTACAAATGTGAGAACCACATCCGGTATCTAATACCCATGATGCAGAAGTAGATAAATTGACTTCTATAACAAACATACCTGAAGTGGAAGTCTCACTTCCCTTCTTCTTCTTGCTTTCTTCCAGGTATTTTGGGCAGTTCCTCTTGCTTGCTTGCTCTTGGTAGAGCAGCTTGAGGTGCACGATCATATCGTACGCCTCCATGGTCTCATGTTGCTTTTGCAGCTCGGAGGTCATGGCAGCAAGCATAAGACAGCCCACGTCTAAGGCGTCATCCCGATGCTTCTTATAAGCATCCCTGTCACCCTAGGAGCACTTGAAGCCGGTGGCTTCTCAGAATAGGCTCCTCAAGAACATACAGCTTTTTCTCATGTTTGAGGACAATCCTCAAGTTTCTGTACCAGTCCAGAAAATTTGTTCCTAGGATAGTTTGTCGTTCTCAAGGACGGATCGCAATGACAAAGTTACTTGATGTGTTTGATGCCATGGTAATCTACAGAGATAAATATGCAAAGTATAAGTATCATGCCATGAAGTTATTTAATAAGGTCTTTAATTAAATACGCCTCCCACTATTTTACTCAAAACAATGACCCTCATCATTGATTCGAAAAATCCCGTTGGAAGATTTTCTAGTGGGCCAAGATCCATATTTCACCTAGCTTTAAGTCGCCTTTGGTGACCAGCCAAAATTCGGTTATTTAGGTAGGAAACACTTTCCGATTGCATCTCATGCAACTCTTGGATAGTTGGGTGAATAACTCTTATTCTAATCCATCACATGGACTAAAGCCCAACTTATGAGCCTCTAAGCCTTTCAATCCTATTGAAGTTGGCTTAGTTAAGTCAGACCCAATGGATAGCAGTTGAACATTACATTTGTCCCATCGCGCCTTACTATTATAGATAAAGGTACCCCGCTTTGGCAGACCCACACTTAATCGATAGTAGTCTTGACGAGTGCCATGCATCGGAAGGCCTTTAAATGTGACTTAATATTTCCTTTTGAGGGATTTGATTAAAACTTGATCTCATCATTTGTTAAACTCTTTAACTTACTATTTTCATACATGCATCTCATACATATATTAGTTAAACATCTTTTAACATACTATATACATACATGCATCTCATACATATATAAGGTAAATAAATGTGATATGGTTATGGCCCCTAACGCATTGATTCTCCCAAGCCAATGAGAGAATCTAAACTAAAACCTAGGAGCGTCCAAGCTTCTCCAAGCAAGATCTCCCACGTGATAGCGTCTTCTTGTCTCCATCATTACATTACATAAACAGAAACCTCATTTTACATATGAGGGGAGTGAGATGAGAAAAGAAGATACATATGGAATATAAGAGAAAGGCACGGCACGCAGGCCGTATTTCAAAATATAAACCAAAAGGTAAAAGGACTAAGGCCATAACCATTCACCATACGTCACCAAATAAATAGTAACAACCAATAATAACACATAATCATTATTATTATTAATTTCATAAATTAGAGATTTCAAAATCTGAATTTTGAAAACATAACATATATATATAATAAATCACATTTATTATAATAGATGTTACTATAAATCATATTTATTGCAATTGTTGTTACCACAAATCACATTTACTATAAATCATATTTATTGTAAATGACATAACTCACATTTATTGCAATTGTTGTTACCACAAATCACATTTATTGTAATTGACATAAATCACATTTATTCAATTAACATAAATCACATTTATTGTAACAAATCACATTTATTGTAATTGATATAAATCACATTTCAAAATCTGAATTTTTGAAAACGTAACATATATATAATAAATCACATTTATTATAATTGATGTTACTATAAATCACATTTATTGTGATTGATATAAATCACATTTCAAAATCTGAATTTTGAAACCGTAACATATATATAATAAATCACATTTATTATAATTGATGTTACTATAAATCACATTTATTGTGATTGATATAATTATTAAATGGTGACATAAAATTTCAAAATTTGAATTTCGAAATTACACACTACGCAGAGGTAGCACGGGGTCCCGCTGGAAATTCCGAAATTCCGAAGTGTGCCTCGCTTCCTTGGTGGCTAGGGCGTCAACCTTTCAACCCTAAAACCGCAAGGCCCGTGAACACTTCACGTTGCAAGGAACGACGGCTACGGTTTCAACACTTGGAACCTCAGCCGCAACAACATGAACTTTTCATGTCTGAAACCCCTTAACGCCGCCAACACATAACTGAAAACAATCATGTTTAACATCAACATTTTATGCCATCGCAGAACATAATAAGGATTCAGAACCAATGTACATATCGCATATATACACAAACATGCAATAGACATATATATCATAAACATACGAAAATCATAGAAACAAGGTTTCGCAAACCAGATGCAAACAATTTTCAAAAACAATTTTCAGAAAACGATTCACATTACAAACATGTTATCATACATAACAGGCAAACCACGTAACAGAATCATGGTTTCGCAAGCGGCTCTGATACCACTGTTGGGAATTTGCGTATAAAACAAAAGAAACGCAGCGGAAAAATTCCCATCGAAGGATCCTTGCGAATGGTCATGATTCATGATTCGAAAGTTTACCTCTTGAAGCGATGGCTGTTTGTTGAAATTCGTCTATCACGAACACCGCATGAACGGTGTCTCTAAAGGTATCCACACGAGCGGATTCCGTGAGCGTCCAACGTCACGAACCGAAGCGTCTTTGTCTCACAGTGCTAGCTTCAAAACCGAGACTTTGCTGTTCACACTTACTCTCTTTTGTGCGGCTAGGTTATCAACCGTGTAGGCACAACAACTTAAGTGGTCTACTTATAGTAGCACCTCCTTAAGTGAGTTAGTGAGCAACATTTGACCTAAGCCCATCTACTATGCGCTAGGCCCAATAGGAAAGTCCAACTTTCTTTTAATGCTTCTTTTAATCCGTTCTTTTGTGTGTGACCCTATAGGTTCCCAATACGTTAGCAGTAATATTAAATCCCATTTAATATTACAAACAGTGAGCGGTATCTAGCAATACATCACTACTACCTAAGTAGTGAGAAAGTCAGTGATTTGACGAAACCTTTCTGTGACAAATATTCATGTGCATTATTATCCCTTTGTCCATATATCTATATTGAACACAAGGCATAGAATGTGTCACCCTTGTATGGTTCAATATCATGTTCCCTGATACCCGAGTAGACTTAACAACAAATGAGGTCAATATCTCATATTGACTCATTTCAGCATGGCCATGCATTTTACTGATCTCACTCTATCGGGGACCCACAGATATTACTCCTGTCATGTAGGAGGGACAAATTCCATCTAAGTCACTCACATCCCTCTGCATGGCTCGTGGTATGCCCAATGACCGTCTTTATAATCATCCTATTACAGATGACGTTTGACGATATTAAAGCACACGACTCCTCATGTAGGGATCGTAGTGATTTCAGGTTGAAGGATTACATACACCATTGTCACTATGAGAACTACTTATGACACTCACATAACGCTCCATGTAGTGTTCTCATGGTGGGTCAATCCAGTACATCATTACCTTAATGTGTACCTATGTGTCGACTCGATATCTCATATCCATGACCCGTGAGATATGGCCATCAGTCTGCACACATAATAGTCTCAATGTATTATTATTGTCCTTATTAATAAAATACTTGACTACGGATATTTAAGAATATGATTTCATTGTTCAATAGTGTCTCACGATCAAGTCATATACTTGATATTCTATTCAACTGAAATTTCTATTCTAAGGACTTTATTATGTTTAAACAAGTAACACAATAAACTAAAATGCCTAATATCATATATATATATATATATATATATATATATATAATAGCAAGATACAAATGTAAGTCTAAAGAAATACATTGGCCTCTAGGGCTTACACCAACACATCGGATTCCTGACCTGCCTCGGTGTGGGGTACTGGATTTCTGATTTGACTAGGTAAGGTGAACCGGATTCCTGATCTTGCTCAGTGTGGTGCTCCAGATTCCTTACCTGGCTCTGTCTGGTGCACCATATTCATCACCTTGCTCGGTCTGGCACACCAGATTCCTGATCTGGCTCGGTCAGGTGCACTGGATTCTTTACCTGCCTCGGTGTGGTTCACCGATTCCTGATCTGGCTCGGTGTGGTGCACCAGATTCATGTTCTGCCTTAGTCTGGTGTACCAGATTCATGATTTGACTCTGTCTGGTGCACCGGATTCCTGACCTGCCTCAGTGTGGTGCACCAGATTTCAGATTTAGCTTGGTAAGGTGAACCAGATTCCTGATCTGGTTCAATGCGGTGCACCGGATTCCTGACCTAGCTCGGTCTGGAGCACCAATTCATGACCTGGCTCGATCTGGTGCCCCAGATTCATGATGTGGCTCGATCTGGTGCACCAGGTTCATGACCTGGCTTGGTGTGGTGCACCAGATTCCTGATATGGCTCAATGTGGTGCACCAGAATCCTGACTTGGCTCAGTCTTGTGCACCAGATTCATGAGATGGCTCGGTGTGGTGCACCGGATTCCTGACCTGGCTCTGTCTACTGCATCTGATTGATGACCTGGTTCGGTCTGGTTCACCAGATTCATGATCTGGCTCGGTCTGGTGCACCAGATTCATGATCTGCCTCGGTGTGGTTCACCAGATTCCTGATCTGGCTCGGTGTGGTGCACCAGATTCATGATGTGGCTCGGTGTGGTGCACCAGATTCATGATCTAGCTCGGTGTGGTGCACCAGATTCATGATCTGGCTCGGTCTGGTGCAACAGATTCATGACCTGCCTTGTTCTGGTGTACCGAATTCATGATTTGACTCGGTTTTGTACATCGGATTCCTGACCTGCCTCGGTGTGGTGCATCAGATTTCTGATTTGGCTGGGTAAGGTGCACCGGATTCATGACCTGGCTCGGTGTGGTTCACCAGATTCCTGATCTGACTCGGTGTGGTGCACCGGATTCCTAACGTGGCTTTGTCTGGTGCACCAGATTCATGACTTGCCTAGGTCTGGTGTACCGAATTCATGATTTGACTCGGTTTGGTACATCGGATTCCTGACCTGCCTCGGTGTGGTGCAACGGATTTCTGATTTGGCTGGGTAAGGTGCACCGGATTCCTGATCTGGCTCGGTGTGGTGCCCCAGATTCCTGACCTGGCTCGGTCTGGTGCACCAGATTCCTGATCTGGCTCGGTGTGGTGCACCAGATTCCTAAGTTGGCTCGGTCAGGTGCACCGGATTCCTGACCTGCCTCGGTGTGGTGCACCGGATTTCTGATTTGGCTGGGTAAGGTGCACCGGATTCCTGATCTGGCTCGGTGTGGTGCACCAGATTCCTGATCTGGCTCTGTGTGGTGCACAAGATTCCTGAATTGGCTCGGTCTGGTGCACCAGATTCACGATTTGACTCGGTCTGGTGCTCCAGATTTATGATGTGGCTCGGTGTGGTGCACCAGATTCTTGATCTGGCTCGGTGTGGTGCACCAGATTCCTGACCTGGCTCGGTCTGGTGCACCAGATTCATGACCTGGCTCGGTCTGGTGCACCAGATTCCTGATCTGGCTCGGTGTGGTGCACCGGATTCCTGATTTGGCTCGGTGTGGTGCACCAGATTCCTGACTTGGGTCGGTGTGGTGCACCAGATACATGACCTGGCTCGGTGTGGTTCACCAGATTCCTGATCTGACTCGGTTTGGTGCACCGGATTCCTAACGTGGCTTTGTCTGGTGCACCAGATTCATGACTTGCCTAGGTCTGGTGTACCGAATTCATGATTTGACTCGGTTTGGTACATCGGATTCCTGACCTGCCTCGGTGTGGTGCACCGGATTTCTGATTTGGCTGGGTAAGGTGCACCGGATTCCTGATCTTGTTCAGTGTGGTGCACCAGATTGTTGATCTGGCTTTGTGTCGGGCACAAGATTCCTGACACTAGTGAAATAAGTGCTTTTTACGTCAGTTAAAATTGATTTTTTACGTCAGAATACTGACTGACGTAAATACAGCTGACGTTAAAAGTTAAACTTTTAACGTCAGTTGAGAACGGACGTTAAATATAACACTATTAACGTCGGTTCTTTAACACAACTGACGTTATTTTTGTCAAAATTAACGTCAGTTCTTTAACATAACCGACATTAATTTTGTTAAAACTAACGTCAATTGTTATAAAGAACTGACGTTAAAGGTATTAATTTTAACGTCAGTTGTAATAAACAACTGACGTTAATAGTGTACTGTATATTTTTATAAAATACTTTTAAAGTCAATTGTATGATACAACTGACGTTAATAGTATTTTTTTTTTAAATTCACTTTTAAAATATCACTCCTCTAAGCCATCCCTGCATTCAGTAAATATCCTAGTAACACAGAATATCACACACATTACAGAATTGCAAAGGAAAAATGGAACAATGATCCATATGTATGCCTGTTCAAAACAATATATATTTATTAACGTAGGTTATAAATGTATACTAAGTTTAAACTACCTATATCAATATCCCTTCGTGATGATCATCACGAGTGGCATGTACATCGTCCACCTGTGTCTCCTCAATTATAGTAGGCATGTTTGTTGAAAAAGAAGGAGTCTCAAGAATATCAAGATTTGAATCTTCATTTTCATCACTACCATTATACATGCTTTTTCCTTGGAGAACCACGGACAACCTTTTGTTAGAAGGATCAGTGATGTAGAACACTTGTTTTGCTTGGGAAGCCATTATGAAAGGATCATTTATATGACCTAACTTGTTGAGGTCTACCAATGTGAACCCCAATTCGTCGGTTTGTACACCATCGTTACTATCAACCCACTTACATTTAAATACCGGCACCGTAAGCTTAGTCTAATCGAGCACCCAAATATCTTCAATATATCCAAAGTAAGGTCTCGGTGCTGTAACGGGTTTTATGTCCTTTGCACTAGAGAAGTGCATTGCTTCGGCCACGATCATAACCCCACTATTTTGCATGGTACTCTTGTTATCTTGTTCCTTTGTATAAAAGGAAAAGTTATTTATGTCGTATCCGCTCCAACATATGACGTTGAAGTTAGGCCCACGTGCTAGCCATATTACGTCATCAGAAGCAGTACTACCATCCTTAAGCATTTCTTCCTTGAACCATGGTAAGAAAGTCTTGTTATGCTTGTTCAACAACCACCTTTCGCTCATTCGAGGGTTTTCTTGATTGACTTTTCTTTTATGTTCAAATAAGAAAGGCTGAACACATTCGATGTTGTTCAATACATACAAATGTGCTTGAAGCACTTCCTCCCGATCCTTCCTATTAATTCTTAAGCCATGTGTACCCTTACCTTGACATCTCGATCTCATCATGCCGAGGCTTAGGAACCCCTATAGGATTCGTGTTATGAAGGTAGTCCGAACAAAACTCAATAGCTTCTTCTGCAACATACCTTTGAACAACAGATGCTTCCGGACGATGAGGATTCTTCACGTACCCTTTCAAGATCTTCATGTCGCGCTCAACTGGGTACATCCATCTCGGAAAAACCGCCCACATAATCTAATCTCCCTCACCAAATGAACAATTAAGTGAACCATTATGTCGAAAAAGGAAGGAGGAAAATACATCTCCAATGGGCACAAGATTGTAGCAGCCTCAACTTCCAAGTCATCCAACATACGGGGGTCAACGACTTTGCTACATATAGAATTGAAGAATGAGCACAACCGAGTAATGGCATGTCTCACATTTTTTGTAGCAATACCACGAATAGCAACGGGCAGAAGTTGTTGCATCAAGATGTGACAATCATGAGACTTCAAGCCAACCAATTTAAGATCACTAGAGACAAGCCTCTTCATATTTGAAGAGTAACCATGTGGAACTTTGATGCCCTGAAGACACCCGCAGAAACTTTGTCTCTCTTTTTTTTGACAAAGTATGACATGCTGGCGGCAAATAAGTCCGCTTACCATCCTCAACAACTAGATCTAACTTCTCTCGTATACCCATAGCAACGTGGTCGAGACGAGCATTCACACCATCCTTTGTCTTACCCTGAATGTTGAGAAGCGTCCCGATCACACTATCACACACATTTTTCTCCACATGCATCACATCAATGCAGTGTCTGACATCAAGCTTGCACCAGTATGGAAGATCAAAGAATATCGACCTCTTCTTCCATATGTTTTTCTCAACAGCTTTACCTTTCTTTTTGGACTTGCCGAATATAACATCGATGTCCTTTAACCTCTGATAAACTTGCTCTCCAATTAAGGCCGACGACGCTTCTTCTGTCTCTTGGCATCCATTAAAAGCTTTTTTCATCTTACAATATGGGTGATCACGTCTAAGAAATCTCCGATGCCCAAGGTAAACCGTCTTCTTTCCATGATGCAACTGAGTGTAGCATGTGCCTTCTTCACATATAGGGCATGCTTTATGCCCCTTGACACTGTACCCGGACAAGTTACCGTATGCTGGAAAGTCGTTGATGGTGCAAAATAACATGGCACGAAGCTTGAAAGTCTCATGAGAATACCCATCAACTACATCAACACCTTCCACCCACAACGTTTTCAAGTCTTCAATCAAGGGACCTAGATAAACATCTAAGTCATTTCCCGGTTGCTTTGGGCCCGAAATCATCATAGACAACATCATGTATTTGCGCTTCATGCACAACCAAGGGGGCATGTTGTAAATCACCAGCAGAACAGGCCATGAACTATGAATACTACTCATGTTACCATAAGGATTCATTCCATCCGTAGCAAGTCCAAGCCTTAGGTTTCTTGGCTCATCGACGAAATCCGGAAACATAGTATCGATATTCTTCCATTGAATAGAATCAGCAGGATGACGAACCTTTCCATCACGTTTCCTCTCATCATTATGCCATCTAAGATTCTTCGCATCTTTCGCATTGGCAAACAATCGCTTGAACCTTGGAATTATTGGAAGATACCACAACACCTTCGCAGGAGGACCCTTTTTTCTCACATCATCAACATCATCATCATCATCACCACCCTTCACTTTGTATCGTGATAACCCACATTTGGGGCGATCGTGTTTGTCTTTATGAACACCGGTGTACAATATGCAATCATTGGGGCATGCTTGTATCTTCTTATACTCCATACCCATAGGACACAATACCTTCTTGGCCTCATAGTTACAGTCAGGCAATGTGTTGTCCTCCGGAAGCAAGTCTTTCAACACTTCAAGCAATTCCGTGAAGCTTTTATCGCTCCAACCATTTCTCGCCTTCACACAAACCAATTTTAGCACCGCCGACAACCGTGTATGAGTAGTACACCCTGGATATAAAGGCTTATCCGCATCACCGCACAACCTATCATACACATGCGCTCGATGAAAAGATTCTTGTCCAATATCACGGATCATGTCCTCTACTCGATCATCCTCCATATCTACGTCAACGTCCTCACTTTGGGAGACACTCGCCGTATTACTACTCAACAACATATCACCATTCCATATCCATCTTGTATAACTCAAGCAAATCCCTTCACAAATCAAATGAGTACGTATATCCTTCACCGTACATTTCCTCGTATTCAAACATTTGACACAAGGACAACAGAACATTCCATTACAATTAGGAACATTCCTTTGAGCAAATTCTATAAATTCTCCCACCCCTTTCAAATACTCAGCACTAGTACGCTTTCAAACCATCCAACTACGATCCATAACTAGATAGGTCCTGTAGATATACAAAACATATATATATCCAATATAAGGACAATACGGGAGATTGAAAACTATAGTTTTTAAAGATTAATTGCCAAGCACTGGTCATGGCCTGGCAGTGATGTCCATCACGGCCGTAACGTGCCAACTGAACAGACCATGCCATCACAGGCAGAACTGATCACGGCGTAGCCGTGATTAGCATCACGGCCGTGACAGATCAACCAGCAGAGCAACATGCACTCGAAACCAAAAACAAAGACGTACATTCCAAACAACTCAAACTCACGGTTTCAAGTTTCAACTACTGAGACTACAGTTTCAACATACACTCAAAACCAAAAATACAAAAATGTGCCCTAAATACTCACCAGAAATAGGTGCTCGCGTGGTGGTGGGGAGGGGAGCTCGAGTGGTGGCCAACGTTCGATGTGGTTACTGAGAGCAGAGGGACAAGGAGAGTTAGTGCGCAGGAAGGGGAAGGAGAGATGTACGTCAAGTTATTGCAAAGAATGAATGGAAAGACAGAGTTAGGGTTAATAGTGTACCTCACGGTGGTGGCGAAGAAGCCCTCGCGGTGGTTGCGGTGGAGATGAGCTCGCGATTAGGGTTCTGTGCTGGGTGAGAGTGAGAGTGAGGGTTGAGAGTGATTTAGGTTTGAGCGTGATGAAAAGAGAAAAGAGACGTACGTACAGAGCGAAGTGCAGAAGGCGCGCGGGTGTAAACATATAACAACATTTAACGTCAGTTGTATTAAACAACTGACGTTACAATTAATTTTTTAACGTCAGTTTTATTAACAAACTGACGTTCAATATTAATATTTTAAAAAAAACACTTTTAACGTCCGTTGTTGAATACAACTGACGTTAAAAGTGTTGTGTCTCTGTATAAAGTAACATTCTTCGTTCAGACACTGCACATCGCCTCTTCTTTTCCTCTATATTTCTATTCCTTCACAAAATGGCTCTGAGACCTGTGATAATTGAGTGACAACAGGGCATTTCAGATAGCTAGGGATATAGGATTATTTACGTCAGCTATTTATTTAACTGAAGTAAAAATCACACTTTTAACGTCAATTGTATAAACAACAGATGTTAAAAATAAATATTTTTTATTTTTAAAACACTTTTAACTTCAGTTTTATTCAACAACTGACGTTAACAGACTTGTGTTAAGAGTGACAACAGGGCATTTCAGATAGGGATATAGGATTATTTACGTCAGCTGTTTATTTAACTGAAGTAAAAATCACACTTTTAACGTCAGTTGTTTATACAACTGACGTTAAAAATAAATATTTTTTATTTTAAAAACACTTTTAACCTCAGTTTTATTCAACAACTGACATTAAAAGTGTATAAGTTTCTGCAAAAGCATTCATTCCTTTGACTACTCTGCTACTAAATTACCCATTACTGCTGTGCTACTTACCCATGCACATTGTAACCTATAATCCTCTTTATGAGCACTAAGTTTATACCTAGACTTAAAGGTCTATTTCTTCCTAATCCTTCGGGCGTTTTCTTTTCTGCACGTTTATAATATATGACTGCCAACTCCCAATGCGCCTTGGAAGCTAATGCTCTTAATGATCAATTTAATTTTTTAGCAACTTACGACGCCTAGTAACTTCATCCTCTACTCCTATAAATAGCTTCCTTCCTTCCTTTAATTTTTCTGCTTCACAATATGGCTCTGTCATGGAGATTAACTTCATCACTCTTTCTTCCTGTACCTAGACTTAAAGGTCTCTGTCTTAATGGTCAAACAACTTCTGAGGTTGTGTAAATCGCATTACATGGGTGATAAGGGTGTGTAAATCGCATTATGTGAATTGCACACACCATCATCCTTCTGGAGAATCGCCAGACTACGGTTCCAAAACCTCGACTTTGGAACCAAGTGGTTGTTCCAAGAATATTCTTTGAAACAGATCGAGTGCACCCTTCACTCTGCCACGACTCCAAAGTGACTGTGGATTCAGATGGAGCATCAAGGACTTCAAATGAGGGAGGGGATGCATTCAATGTTGGAGTTTCTGAGGACAGGACTGAGAAGAAAATGATGTTAAAGCAGAAACTTTTTTATATTTTAGTGCTATCTTGCGGAAATTTTTTATCTTTTAAACATGTAATTGTAACTTATGAATCGCTTCAATGAGATACGATTTGATTATACATATATAACTTGTTTTATGTTAAGTGTTTATTTATTTTAATTTGCACAAGAATTTGTTAATTTACTAATTCAAGCTAATTAATTAAGATTAAAAATAAACTTTTTAAAAAAAGATTAGAAATAAACCGCACTATATGGAGTGATGATTCTGCGTAAGAGTGACAACAGGAGATGACAACGAAACAAAGATAGGAATGAGTTGATTATTTACGCGTTGTTTATTTAATCAAGTAAAAATCACACTTCTAACACAACAATTAAAAAAAAAACAAAAAAAAAAAAAAAAAACTCAAAATCAAAAAAAAAAAAACCTCATTCCTTACCTTTTAAATCCATTCCGTGGTTAGAGGAGCCGCGCACCCAGCAGCCTTGCCACACAGTCAGTACAACAACATCGCGTGGATCGCTCCGGCGCATTCAGCGATATGGTGTTTGCCCCCTTCTAAGGCCACTTAAGGATGATTGCTGTCTACAGGTCTTGGTCCGCCTCCGGATGGCATCACCTAACGCCACGTCCATCCACGATCCGGGGTCGAGGAGCCGTGAACCGCAGACCACCATACCTTCGATACCCCACAAATTGATAAATATCGATTGCCATCATTTTTAAAAACAAACAACATCACGAGGATCCTTTCCAATTCACCTTCAGCCTATATGGTGTTTGCCATCCCCTTCCAAGGCCACTTGGATGATCACCTGCCTCTTGGTGCTTGCACCGCCGGAAGGCATCACCTATCACCACGTCCATCCACAACCGTGGTTGAGGAACAGCGCACCCACAACCTTGCCACACATTGAGTACCCCAAAAAATTGATAAATATGGAAATCCAACATTTTTAAAAACCAACAACGTCGCAAGGATCCTTTTCGATGCTCCTTGGTCGATCCGTTGTTTGCCACCACTTCCATTGCCACTCGGGGATGATCACCTCGTCTTGGTGCTTCAGCTCCGCCCGGAAGGCATCACCTAACACCACGTCCATGCACAACCATGGACAAGGAGCCGCCCACCCACAACCTCGCCCACAACATCGCAAGGAACCTTTCGTGCGCCTTGGCCGATCCGGTTTTCCACCACTTCAAGCCCACTTGGGGTAATCACCGTCTCCAGGTGCTCCCGGCACCTTCCCGGAAGGCATCACCTAATACCACGTCCATCCCACGGAAAAGGTCAAGGAGCCTCGTACCCAGCCCTCACCACACCATAGAGTACCCCACGAAATTGATAAACATCGAAAGCCAACATTTTTAAAAACCAACAACATCATGGTGATCGTTTCTAATGTGCCTCCGGTCGATCTAGTGTTTGCCTCCCCTTCCAAGGCCACTCGGGATGATCACCCTTCTCTTGGTGCTTCGACTCGCCACGAAAGGCATCACCTAACACCACATCCATCAGCGACCAATGTCGAGGAGCCGCCAGCGACAACCTCGCCACACCATCGAGTACCCCACGAAATTGATAAATATAGAAAGCCAACATTTTTAAAAACCAACAACATCTCGAGGATCCTTTTCGATGCGTATTCAGCCGATATGGTGTTTGCCACCCCTTCCAATGCTACTCCAGGACGATCGCCCATCTTTTGGTGCTCAGCTCCGCCCGGAATGCATCACCTAACACAACGTACATCCACGAACAAGGTCGAGGAACCGCGCACCACAGCCTCGCCACACAATAGACTACCCCATAAAATTGATAACTATCGAAACCCAACATCTAAAAAAACCAACAACATCTCTAGGATCCTTTTTGATGCGCCTTAGCGATCCGATGTTTGCCACCCCCTTCCAAGGCCACTTGAGACGATCACCCGTCACTGATGCTTCACTCGGCCGGAAGGCATCACCTAACACCATGCACATCCAAAGCCAAGGTCGAGGAGCGGCTCACCCACAGACCTCACCATACCTTCAGTACCCCACGAAATTGATAAATATCGAAAGCCATCATTTTCAAAAACCAAAAACATCTCGATGATCCTTTGATGCGCCTTGGCCCGATCTCGGTGTTTGCCACCCCTTCAAGGCCACTTTATGATGATCACTGTCTCTTGGTACTTCGCTCCCCACGGAAGGCATCACCTAACACCACATCCATCCACAACAGTGGTTGAGGAACCGCGCACCCACAGCCTTGCCACACAATCGAGTACCAACAACATCGCGTGGATCCTTTGAGATGCGCATTCACCGATATGGTGTTTGCCACCCCTTCTAAGGCCACTTAAGGATGATTGCCTGTCTCTAGGTGCTTGGTCCGCCTCGGGAAGGCATCACCTAACGCCACGTCCATCCACAATCGGGGTCGAGGAGCCGAACCGACAGCCACACCACACCTTAGTACCCCACGAAATTGATAAATATCGATTGCCATCATTTTTAAAAACAAACAACATCACGAGGATCCTTTCCAATCGCCTTGACCTATATGGTGTTTGCCACCCTTCCAATGCCACTTCAGGACGATCACCCGTCTATTGGTGCTTGGCTCGCTTGAAGGCATCACCTAACACCACGTCCATCCACAACCGTGGTTGAGGAACCTGCACCCATAACCTTGCCACACAATCGAGTACCCCGAGAAATTGATAAATATGGAAATCCAACATTTTTAAAAACCAACAACGTCGCAAGGATCCTTTTCGATGCTCCTTCAGTCGATCCGGTGTTTGCCACCACTTCTATTGCCACTTCAGGATGATCACCCGTCTCTTGGTGCTTCGGCTCCACCCTGGAAGGCATCACCTAACACCACGTCCATGCACAACCAAGGACAAGGAGCCGCGCACCCACAGCCTCGCCACACCATCGAGTACCCCACGAAATTGATAACTATCAAAAGCCATCAAATTTAAAATCCAACAAAATTGCAAGGATCCTTTCCGATGCTCCTTCAGTCGATCCGGGGTTTGCCACCACTTCCAAGTCCACTTCAGGGCAATCACTCGTCTCTGGGTGCTCTGGCACCTTCCCGGAAGGCATCACCTAATACCACGTCCATCCACAGAAAATGTCAAGGAGCCTCGCACCCAGATCCTCACAACACCATCGAGTACCCCACGAAATTGATAAACATAAAGCCAACATTTTTAAAAACCAGCAACATCATGGTGATCATTTCTAATGCGCCTTGGTCGATCTAGTGTCGCCTCCACTTCCAAGGCCACTTCAGGATGATCACCCCTTCTCTTGGTGCTTGGCACCTCCACGGAAGGTATCACCTAACACCACATCCATCCACAACCAATGTCGAGGAGCGCGCACCGACAACCTCGCCATACCATCGAAATTACCCCTATGAAATTGATAAATATTCAAAGCCAACATTTTTAAAAACCAAAAACATCTAGAGGATCCTTTCCATCGCGTATTCAGCAGGAATATGGTGTTTGCCACCCTTCAATGCCACTTGGGGACGATCACCGTCTTTGGTGCTTCAGCTCCGCCCCAGAATGCATCACCTAACACAACGTCCATCCACAAAGAAGATCGAGGAATCGCGCACCCACAGCCTCGCCACACAATAGAGTACCCCACAAAATTGATAAATATCGAAAGCCAACATTTTAAAAAACCAACAACATCTCGAGGATCCTTTTTGATGCGCCTTGACCGATCTGATGTTTGCCACCCCTTCCAAGGCCACTTCAGGACGATCACCCGTCACTTGATGCTTCAGCTTAGCCCCGGAAGGCATCACCTAACACCACGCCCATCCACAGCCAAGGTCGAGGAGCGGCACACCCACAACCTCACCACACCTTCGAGTACCCCACGAAATTGATAAATATCGAAAGCCATCATTTTCAAAAACCAACAACATCGCGAGGATCCTTTCCGATGTGCATTCAGCCGATATAGTGTTTGCCACCCCTTCCAAGCCCACTTCAAGAAGATGCTGTCTCTTGGTGCTTGGTTCCGCCGGAAGGCATCACCTCACACCATGTCCATCCACGATCGGGTCGAGGAGCGCGCACCCTGACCCCCACCACACCTTGAGTACCCCACGAGTTTGATAAATATCGAAAGCTATCATTTTAAAAAACCAACAACATCGCAAGGAACCTTTTCCGATGTGCCTTCTGTCGAACCGGCATTTGCCACCCGTCCAAGGCCACCCGGACGATCACCAGTCTCTTGTTGCTTCGGTTCCACCCCGGAAAGCATCACCTAACACCAAGCCCATCCACAACCAAGGTCAAGGAGTGGCACACCTACAGCAACACCACACCTTCGAGTACCCCACGAAATTAATAAATATCGAAAGCTATCATTTTCAAACACCAACAACTTCTCGAGGATTCTTTCCAATCAGCATTCAGCCGATATGGAGTTTGCCACCCCTTCCAAGGGCACTTCAGGATGATCGCCTGTCTCTTGGTGCTTCGGGTCCGCCCCAGAAGCCATCACCTAACCCCACGTCCATCCACAACCAACGTCGAGGAGATGTAAACCCACAACCTCGCCACACCATCGAGTACCCCACGAAATTGATTAATATAGAAAGCCAGTATTTTTTAAAACCAGCAACATCGAAAGGATCCTTTTCGATGCGCCTGCAGCCGATCTGGTGTTGGTACCCCTTCCAAGGCCACTTCAGGACGATCTCCAGTCTTTGGTGCTTCGGCTCCACCCCGAAATGGTTCACCTAACACCACGTCCATGCAGAACCAAGGTCGAGGAACCGCACACCCACAGCCTCGCCACACAATCTAGTACCCCACTAAATTGATAAATATCGAAAGCCATCATTTTCAAAAACCAACAACATCGCGAGGATCCTTTCCGATGCGCATTCATCCAATATGGTGTTTGCCACCCTTCCAAGGCCACTTGGGATGATCGCCTATCTCTTGGTGCTTGGTCCCAGCTGAATGCAACTCCTAACACCATGTCCATCAACAATCGGGGGTCGAGGAGCCGCGCACCACAACCCCACCACACCTTTGAGTACCCTGCGAAATTGATAAATATCAAAGCCAACATTTTTAGAAACCAACAACATCAAGGATCCTTTCCGATTCGCCTTGATAGATATGGTGTTGGCACCCCTTCCAAGGCCACTTGGGACGATCACCGTCTCTTGATGCTTGGCTCCGCCCCGGAAGGCATCACCTAACACCACGCCCATCCATAACCAAGGTCGAGGAGGGCACACCCACAACCTCACCACACCTTCGAGTACCCCCACGAAATTGATAAATATCAAAGCCATCATTTTCAAAAACCAACAACATCGCGAGGATCTTTTTCGATCGCATTCAGCCGATATGGTGTTTGCCACCCCTTCCAAGGCCACTTCAGGGATGATCGCTTTGTCCCTGGTGCTTGATCCCGCCCAAATGCAACACCTAACATCATGTCCATCCACAATCGGTGTCGAGGAGCTGCGCACCCATAGCCCCACCCACACCTTGAGTACCCCACGAAATTGATAAATATCGAAAGCCAACATTTTTAGAAACAAACAACCTCACGAGGATCCTTTTCGATTCGCCTTGCGAGATATGGTGTTGGCCACCCCTTCCAAGGCCACTTCGGGATGATCACATGTCTCTTGGTGCTTTGGCTCGCCCCGGAAGGCATCACCTAACAACACGTCCATCCACAACCAAAGTCGAGAGTCGCGCACCCACAACCTCGCCACACCATCGAGTACCCCATGAAACCGATAAATTTCAAAGCCAGCATTTTTAAAACCATCAACATCGCAAGGATCCTTCGATGCGCGCCTTGACCGATCTGCTGTTTGCCACCCCTTTCAAGGCTACTTCAGGATGATCACCCGTCTTTGGTGCTTCGTCTCCGCCCCGGAATGCATCACCTACCACCACGTCCATCCAGAACAAAGGTGAGGAACCGTGCAACCCCCGGCCTCGCCACACAATCGAGTACCCCACAAAATTGATAAATATCGAAAGCCAACATTTTTAAAAACCAACAACATCTCGAGGATCCTTTCGATGCTCTTTCAGCTGATATGGTGTTTGCCACCCTTCCAAGGTCACTTCAGGACGATCACCCGTCTCTTGATGCTTGGCCGATCCCGAAAGGCATCACCTAACACCACGCCCATCCACAAGAAGGTCGAGGAGTGGCACACCCACAACCCCCCACACCTTGAGTACCGCACGAAATTGATAAATATCGAAAGCCATCATTTTCAAAAAACATCACGAGGATCCTTTAGATGCGCATTCAGCCGATATGGTGTTTGCCACCGTTCCAAGGCCACTGATCACGATCGCCTGTCTCTTGGTGCTTGGTTTCCGCCCGGAAGGCATCACCTTACACCACGTCTATCCACAATCAACGTCGAGGAGCCGCCCACCCACAACTTCACCACACCATCGAGTGCCCCATGAAATTGTTAAATATCAAGCCAGCATTTTTAAAAACCAGCACCATCGGAAGGATCCTTTCCGTGCGTCTGCGCAACCGATCGGTGTTTGCCACCCTTCCAAGGCCACTTCGGACGATCACCCGTCTTTGGTGCTTCGACCTCGCCCGGAATGGTTCACCTAACACCACCTCCATCCAGAACCAAGGTCGAGGAACCACACACCCACTGACCTCGCCACACAATCGAGTACCCTACAAAATTGATAAATATCGAAAGCCATCATTTTCAAAACCAACAACATCACGAGGATACTTTCCGATGCGCATTCAGCCGATATGGTGTTTGCCACGCCTTCAAGGCCACTTGAGACGATCTTTGTCTCTTGGTGCTTCGGTTCCGCCGAGAATGCAACACCTAACACCATGTCCATCCACAATCGAGGGTCGAGTAGCCGCGCACCTGACCCACCACACCTTGAGTACCCCATGAAATTGACAAATATCGAAAGCCAACATTTTTAGAAATAAACAACATCACGATGATCCTTTCCGATTCGCCTTCAACAGATATGGTGTTGGCCACCCCTTCCAAGGCCACTTCAGGACCATCACCCGTCTCTTAGTGCTTGGCCCGCCCCGGGAAGGCATCACGTAACACCACATCCATCCACCGAAAAGGTCGAGGATTCGCGCATCCACAACCTCACCACACCATCGAGTAACCCACGAAATTGATAAATATCGAAAGCCAACATTTTTAAAAACCAACAACATCACGAGGATCCTTTCGATTCGCCTTGGCCGATATGGTGTTTGCCATCCCTTCCAAGGCCACTTCAGGATGATCACCCGTCTCTTGGTGCTTCGGCTACGCCCCGTAAGGCATGACCTAACACCACGTCCATGCACAACCAACATCGAGGAGCCGCACACTGTAACACCCTATTTTTCGTATGCTTCTTTATTAGTAAATACATGCTTTAATGTAATTATTTGTGATAAAATCCAGAAGATGATTTTATTTGAAATAAAATTATTTTCTTCTGTAGTTTTATTGTATGAAGTCACAATAAAATTTTTGGTCGAAAATTCAGACGAAAGTCGGTCTGGGTTTTCACAGTCGGTACAAGTTTACTGAGCTAGAGACCTAATCTTAACTCATGAACGAGACGATTAGTATTTTTTTTATGTTTTGTGTGGGTTTGGAATTTTTCAAAAAATTCTTGTTCCGGGCAAAATTCCGAGTGTTACCCAGGTGAAATCGTCGGGAAAAATGATCGGGAAAGGTATATGATGTGAATTGAATGACTGATGTGAAAGTTATGACACCATTTCAATAAGCCATACTTCACCTTTTCATCAAATCACCTTTTCTTACATTCTCTCTCCAACCTTACCTCCACACCATACCTCCACCTTACTACACCTTACCTTCTTTCTTTCCCTACAAGCAAACCAACTTTTCTTTCTCTTCTTTCTTCCTTCCAGCCGTGAGAACTTCTTCTTCCCCCCCTTCTATATAAACTTCAACCTACAACACTTAATCACTTTTCTTCACTACACACATTTCACACTTACACTTATTTCCTTACATTCCCTTCTTCTCTCTTCTAAAGTTCATCTTTTTATCAAGCTTTTTACTTTATGTTCTTCATGAAAGTTCTTCATATTGATGAGGGTAATTATCCTATGTTTTTATAAGTTCTTGTCTTTCTGTTCATAGTTTTGCTTTAAGTTTCCTTTAAGCTTTCAAACTTCTAAAATCTCTTAAAAATGGTAGAAAACTCCGTTTGAGTTGAAACCAATTTCTATGTTCTTATTTTTACTCCTAATACAACATACTAAAAGGTTGTGTAAAACAAAAATTTCTAACCCTATTTTCTTGATGAGGCCGAAACCATGCTTTTTGGTTTTGGTGGGTTTTGTTTAACTTCGCTTGTATGGACTTGTATTTGAGTACTATTCCAAGATGATCTTGACCAAGGTCTCCTTTTACTAAAGGATGTTAGGTTTAAGTAATTGGAAAAGTTTATAGATTTTACACATTTTCATGTAAAGGCCTAAACTTTAAGTAGTTTAATACATTGATGCTTAGTTGATATTTCTCCAAAGTGATCATGGATTAAGGCTTCTTGATGTATAAGGATACTAAATCCAAGGGATTGGAAAGTTTGAAAATTTCTAACCTTTATTTTGTATCAAGGCCGAAACATTAAAGGTTTTTGGCAAAAATATTAAGTTTTGTTTTCTTCCAAAATGATCATAGATTAAAGCTCCTTATAATAAAGGATGCTATTTCTAAAGTGATTGGAAAGTTTAAATCTTTTTCATTAAGTTCCCTATGATGGCCGAAACTCATATGTTTGGACCAAGGAATGTGTTGTTTTATCCTTCCAAAATGATTAAGGATTTAAGCTTCTTTATGTTAAAGGAGGCTATGTCCAAAAGATTGGAGGATTTAAAGATTTTTAGTCTCACAAACATGTCAAGGCCGAACCTAGGTGTTCATGGCCTAAGACATTTTTTTTCCATTTTCCCAAATGATCATGGTTTCAAGCTCCTTACTATGTATGGATGCTAACCTAAAGAGATTGGAAAGTTTAGAAATTTCTAGCCTATTTATTAGTGAAGGCTGAAAACCCTAAGTCAAGTACTTAGTTGGATTTTTGATTCAACTTTGTTAAATGATTGGTGTTTAAGAACTTCTAGCACTTAAGGATCATAAATCCATGAGTTGCATAAATTTCGTTAAAAAAACCCTAATCCTAAATTATTGTCAAAACCGAAACTATACCTTGTCGTTAGTGTTCTTTGATTGAGTTTTAACTCGTGATTTCATGTTTTGTAACCTTATACTTCCATCGCCAAGAGGAGCGAGGACGTTTGTGAGCTTTTCTCTTCGAATCCGAAACTCTTAACTTCCACGTGAGGTAAGAGGGGATTTCCTAAAGACATTCAATAACTGTATGCATGTGTGTAGGTGTTTAACTGGATATTTATATGTTGCTTGAACTTACTTGGTGATCGATGTACTTGAACTATTATGCTATTATCGATGTTGAATATACTTACTCTAAATGTTATAATGCATATCTGTGATGAACTGTTTTCAACTGAGAATATATTGTTGTTGATTGAAAGTTTGCTAAGCCAGACTTGTGTCTGTGCTCAACCGTTATAAGGATTAAAAACCTGAATAAGCTTTGAAGATGAAAGGATTGGTGTTCTTTTCCAAAAGCACTTTAACTTAAAGAACTATTTTAAATGTTGAAATGGTTTGGTGAACTATTGTTATACAATAGAAAAATCCTTTTCGAACTATGTGTTTTCAATTGAAAACTTTCATGAACTATTTGCCAATGTCTTATTGGGGGAAAATTTTCAAAGATAAAAGTATTTTCAAGGATGCTTTATAAAAGATTTTCAAAGAAAAGGTTTTTCCTAAATGTGTTAGATACTTTCCGATAGCCTGGATAGTTTATCGAGGATTCGGATTTGAATTTGATTTTCACTGAATGATAAAAAATAAGTACTTAAGAAAGAGAATCTAGAACACGAGACATCGCCTCTAATATTCAGTTATGCGCACATGATCTTGGATCAGTGTTAATTCGGGACTATGAGTCCTATTCATGATGATATGGACTGAGAGTCTAATTCTCGGAATCGAGGATAGTGCGTTATGATTTCATTGTTGTGGGCTATTGTCCTTATCATGTTAAGTTTAAAACACGAATAAAAGTATAATTGATTTTTATAACCACAACCCTGGACTGCGGCCACAGTTTAGGGCGTTGTGATTGAGCATTCGATCAGTGTGTGCTATGTTTCTGAGTTTTCAAGTGATGGGGAAATGATAATTTAGTCGTTAGCTTTGAGCTTCAACAGCGAAAAATAATGAACACAAAGAAAACCTTGTAAACAAAATATTTTCCATGTGCATTTCCCCGGGAAGACGTGCCTTTTTATATATCAGATATAAGGTGGTATCTGGGAGTCTGTCCATGTGACTGGTACAGAGGCACATGTGACGTTGCTCATCCGGATACCTTAAACGCATGAGGGTATGGAGGCAACTGCCCGGTGGGCTAGAGATTGACCAACTCTAATTCTTCTCCAGTGAAACACGGTGTTGAGATCTCATGAGATTAGGATAGAGCCTGATATTGAAGTGTCATGCATATTTTCGAAAATTGATTGTGAGGGCTTGAGATCCCTTGATATAACACGGTTATATTATGATTATGCATGATTTAATTGTTGACTTGATTATGTGTTGCATGTATCATGTATATGGTTGTTGTGGAATATATCTTATGATGGTATCTCACTCTTGCATATCTATATGTTATTTTCCTTTTCTTGTATCGGTATATGTACGTGCTTTAGATGGAACCCAACGTTCCCCTAGCACCCTCGATTTCGAGGAATAAGGTGTTCGACGAGGCTGGGCTAGTGAGGAACTGGATGGTGAGTGATGATGCAACGACATCTATGTATCAGGGACCGATTACGACGACAGAGTCTAATGCCAACGGAGAACCGATCCGGAGGATTCACACGATTGAGACACGGACAGTGGCACTTCCACCTCCCTGGCTGTACCTTCATACTCTACAGATGGTTGGACTTCTTCATCCACACGTTGAGCCGGATGAACCTATCGAGGAGGACCCTGAAGAGGATCCAGAAGAGGATCCGGAGGAGGAGCCTCTTGAGTTGGTAGGAGACTGGTAGGGAGGGCGACCTAGAGGCGAGTACCATCCACAGGACCTCGTAGAGGGCGATGTTCGATCGGCGATGGTGGTGAGGTTATCGATCCGAGTCGATATCTAAATGCGGAGGTAGTGTTTGTGGCCACTCAGATTGTAGGAGGCTTTGGTGATCATCGTCAGCTTTTTGGAGTAGTTCTGTTTGTCCCTGGCTTTTTAGAGTCTTCTTTTGAGTTCAGTACCCAGATTCCTCATTCCCATATTGATGTTTTATCTGTTTCTTTAGTTTATGTTTTCAGTGAAGTTAGCCTCTTTGTTTAAGGCCCGCTTTGTAATCCAAAAACTTAAGATCCCAATGGGGAAATGTTATATATGTATCTATGTATGATGTTCATATTCATGTTTTGAGTGTTCATCACCTTTTCTTAACCTCTTTTTTTTAAAAAAATTAAGTACCTTTTCAGCAATTTGATACAAAAGGTTTTCTTTTCCGAAAGCGACCAACATTTTAATGTGTTCTTTTCCGCAATAAGGGTAACCATGTGATGACTGAGTTTAGGGTGTCACATTAGTTGGTATCAGAGTTAGTCGAGTCTTTCGGGAATGTCTGGGTTAGGTCTGTTATGTTGCTGTTGTGTTTTCTCTGTTTGGATGATGTTTGAATTACTTCCTTTGAGGTAATATGTTGTGACCGGCGAGTTCTCTCTTTTGGACCGTCATCCGACTGCTTGTGTGATACAGGTCAGTATGAATCCAAGAGGTGCTCGTGGA